>JAOEHX010046881.1:7320-34439 GCA_025448015.1 Bolborhynchus lineola
GGAATTAAAAAAATAGTCAACAATGTAACACCTCTTCCATTACATTTCCAGAAATCCTCTCCTTATTAAATTCCTTCTCCAGCCCTGCCAGGTCCAGGTTGGACATCATTTCTCCCCAGTCAGGACTTGCTGTTTTACTTTTTACATTCTCTACATGCTGTGGTACTCCCTGCTTTCAGGCTGGTGCTTTCAAATTCTTCCCAGCAGTTACAGGCACTAAGTTAAAAAAAATGAAATTAACAGGTCCTTTAATTGTAACTCAAACAGCCAGGAAAACTCCAATGCTGAAAACAAGTGAGGAAGATTTCAAAGACTGCTCTTCTGCAGTGCAGGCAGATTCCTCAAAAATAACACAGCACAACTGTGGAGGGTCCCAACAAAACATGCAAAACCCTAATTCATGCCTTGCTTCTTTTTAACCCTCAGCCTCACATGAAGATCAGAGTCCATCTCCATGTCCACCACACCTCCTCAACAGAAGCTTTCAGATACGTGTACCTCTTCCACTTGGGTTGCCAGCAAGGCCCTAGGCAAGAAGCATCACTGCATGCTACTCTGCTACACAGGGTCAGACATTACCAAACTCATCCATCCGTGTTTATAAGCCCATCCTATACTGCAGGGACCTGGAAAGGTTTCCTGGTACAGGCAGAGCTCCTCTAGAATTATTCCATCTTGCATCAACACAGCCTAGGCCTTAATATTTTAGTAGAACCAAGACTTCACATGTTGGCTCCACTCCAGAAGCTTGTGCTTCCTACCTCACATGCACCAGAATCCAACAAAGCAGTATGGTTCAGGTCATTTTTTCTGCTCCATATATCTCTTCCGGCAAAAGAAACAGGTTTCTAAAGTTGAAATGGAGCCTCTGAAGTTTCTGCAGAGCTTTACTTCCCAAAAAGACATTATTTATATCTACTAGCACCCGCTGCCTCTTTTCTCCTCCATTTCATCGCCAGATGCATTTTGGTACATCTGCTCTATTAATGAAAACTGATTTACACAAGACAAAAAAGAATCCTTAATACAACCCTTCAGTGGAAACCAGTGATGGCTAAAATTGCACTGACACCTCCCAAAATTCTCATGTCCCATTTTCTTACCTTTGCTGCTTGAAAAGTGCTTTGCTCTGTTCAAATCCACAGGGCATTTCTCGAGCTGAAAACAAGACAGAATTCAGCCCAATCTGACTCTCCTGACTCCTGCCACCCATGAGGAACACAGTGTGGCCGAGGGGAAGGCATATGCTCTTTGCTTGTTTTCATGATCTGACCATCTCTCAGGCCTTTCTTCATGAGAGCAAGAGTGGTGATGGAGTTCAGCTTCTGACTTCAGCTGCCCTTCCAGGGCTCAGCATGGCATCAATCAGCATGTGACTTGTAAAGCAAAGCACCACAAGAGGTCTAAGGATAAAGCGGCTTCGCTACTGTCTACCACCACCACCACAGGCATCCTCTTCCAGCAGAGAGCTACTGGCCTCTGGTTCTGAGGTTTTCCTGCTGCTGGTAACCCAGTGGTAACTTCAGCTCAGAGGGTTACTTAGCAATCCTTGCCTTCCATCATGCCAGTACTGGTAAGAATTTGGCATCTTCCAGACACAGCCCAGAAGTGTTGGGGTAGGAAAGGGAGGAAAGAGAATACAGAGAACAGCCTCAATCTGTACTCCCTCTGGGAACAAGACAAAAACCCTCTGCAAACTACAGAGGAGGTTCTGTCCATGTTTTTCCCAGTTCCTCGGGTATCCCAACACCCCTCTGAGACCGTGCTGCCTATTGTGCCCAAACCTTGCCCTCCCAGTCTCTGCAGGATACACCTGCCACAAAGGCTGTCTCAGTCCCCGTATCTTAATCCCAGCTTCAGTTTATTCTCTATGGTGAAAAGCCACAGAAGCAGAGTCCTTAAAACCTCATTTGTCCTCAGGGAGGGAAAATAAGTGTACAAGTTCCTCTAAGAGCAGACAGTGCCTAAAGAAAATTATAAGCAAGGTCCAGAGTTGCAGCTTCCCAAGGGACTACTTCACCCCAGCAGCGGACCTCTAGACCAATACATTTAGTAAAATTCTAAGTTCCACCACCTTTCATTAGTTGCTAATTAAAAAAATCACTACTTCCACTCATGCTCCCAAGACTGTATTTTATTACAGAACTTCCTCAAAGTGAGTCGCATAATCACCAGCCAAACCACTTACATGAATATAAATTTATGGGCCTCTAACCCTCGTTATGGAATCAAAACAGAGCCTATGTGGGGTTTATTCAGTGCCGATGCTATTAACTGTGCCTCTTAGGCATAACTGGACCTCTCTATAAACCTAAATTTCATTAATTGCCTTAAATCAATTCCTCTGCTTTATAGTTAAGGCCACAGCACTGACATCTGCTAACATCCAGCCTACCTTGTTATTTCAGTGCGAAGTGCAAGCTCAGCCTAGTTGGGGACCAGCCTCCCCACTGCTCATACAGAACAGAGGTTAAGGTTTTGAACCAGCTCCTCTCTGGCTCCCGATGTGTTAGCTGCCTCCAGTCCCATCCAGTCTGTGCTAACACTCAAAGCCAGTGCTCTTTCCAGGTGCGCCAGCAAGCCTCTCCTGTTGACCACCACCATTTCCACCAGCCAGAATCCTACAGCCCTGCCAGCCCTAGCTGCGCCAATCCCAAACACTTCCCATGCCACTGATGGATGCCACACAGGGCTCTCTACACTGTCTATGCAGCTTGCAGCCTGGTTTCCTCAGTACCACCAGTGCTGGGGCAGTAATGAAGGCTGGGAGACCTGGCTGCTCATATGGCTCCTTTGGTTCAGACATCCTCAAGCAGTCCTGCCCCATACTCACACTCTTCCACTGAACACTCATCTCTCAGAGAGCATCATTATCTGAGGGAATGTGTAGCTACTCAGCAGCCACCTTGGGGTTCAGTTGAACTGTGATCCCAAGATAGAGTTCATTACATTTACACTCAAGGGCATCAAGTTGTGCTCTGTCATCAACCTGGGGCAGTCAACTGATTCTAAAGCAAGTATTTAATCACCTTAACTCTCTAGAGACCTACATTAAGGCACTTCACTACAGTCCCTTTGCTCCTTAGTCTTAACTGAGGTTCCATTACCAACTGGCTACTGGATCATGGTTTTGAGGCACAGGTACCTGACAGCTTAGGACCTCGGGGTACCTCTGCATCAGCTTTCATGCATATGGAGCAGCCCTTGTCCAGTCATCTCTTCACCACACAGACCACGATCTCTGGCTGCAGCAACAACTAAGATCTGAACATCGAGTCTCTTTCTCTCAGCTGTCCCGTCTGGACAAATCGACTCAACAAGAAGTGACAGTCCCTTCTGCTCTCCCACAGTTGAGGCAAACCAGTTCTTTACCAAGCGACAGTCACCCTCACTTAGTAAAGCTCTACGAAAAGGCACTTTCATAAATGAAATTTCATAATTTCAAGCTCCATATGGCAGAAAAACAGTTCCAATAATTAATTGTTGATAAACAATTTCATATGATCATTGCAAGAAAAGGGGTCACTAGCTGTGATGCACTAGTTCAAGTAGGAGCTGCATTACAGTTAAACTTCACCTCCTCAGTCTCTCTGGGGGACACTGAGAACCTGACACAACCCAGAACAAAGGAATTTGCCAAATACCTGTTCAGGCAGGGAAAGCTGGTTTGTTTTGTGCTCAGGGACTTGGCTTAGTTTAAACATGTCCCCACCAAGCACCCACTGCTATAAGGGTCAGGAAGGAACATTTCTGATGTCATTGCTTACCTCTCAGACACAGAATGATTTTCCCCAGCTCCGTAATTTGGAGTTCACTTCCAAAAACAAAGGCAGTTAAAAAAACCTCCAACTATTAGCATTAATAATTGCAACCAAAAGTATTTAGCAGTCTCAACACAAATGGGAGAGCCAAGCCGAAGATAACTAGCTGGAACCCTCATCAGTACAGCAGAGCCAACCCTGAGGAATAAGGCTCACTTATTCTTGTCTTAAAGCTTATTCTCAGCTTTTTCTTAATCACACCAGTCAGTGAAGGCAAGCACTCAGAATAAAAAAAAACATTTGGATAAGGATTAGTAACAGACTTGATGACAAAAGGACAGTGTGTAACAGCCATGCCCTACCGGAGTGGCTGTCACAGCCAGGAGAAACTGAAGATCCTTAAGACAAAAATCTCTGTTGTTCAAGGAGGCCACAGCAGCCACACAAGGGGACACAGATTGCAAGGCTCAGTGACAAGGCCAAGGGCACTGCGTGCAGGCTTTTGACACACTGCTATGACCACATCTGCAACTGGAGTCTCTCTGTGAGCTAGTAAACTGCAAAGTGAAAGACCATTAAAGCAAGTGAGAAACAAACACCACCCCCACTGAGCGGGCTGCTCAGGAAGGGTGGAGCAAAATGGGAAGATGAGGAAACTGTGGCACAGAATTTTAAGGGAAGGCTGGCAAATCCCATCAACTGCACATTACATGAGCTTCTCCTGTCAGGTGGGAAAGCTTCCTGCATTTAAATGTCTCCTACAGGCTCTGCTTGTTCCAAGTGTCTACACACAGTGGCCTTCCCATTAAGTCTCAAGTTGCTTTCCCAAGAGAATACAATTCTGCCACATATTCTACATTTACAACTAGCAATTTGACAGATCCAGCTTAAATCAAGATGAAGAGACACCAATTAGTACTATCTTAATAGATGACCGGATTTCATGGGATAAATCTCTGTGTTTTGCAGAAACTGAAAAGCCAGTGGCAAGAGCACAATCAATCTGCACAGACCCAAATGAATCTAAATACAGCACAAAATCAGTAGAAATAAGCAGAGCATCTCTTCACTTTAATGGAACCCAGAACAAAAACCCCACAGCATTTTCACTCAGAGCAGTACCCAATTCATCCAAGCCTCATGCAACTGATTTCAAAATGTTACGCTGGCTCCAAGAAGTTTCAGAAAAATCATGCAGCTCACAGCTAATCACCAGGCCTGGTTACCTGTCCTTCACTGGAAACCTACAACAGCAGGCCTGCAAAACTAAACTGACCTCAAGTTTGCATGATTCTCGGCACATCATAACCAACTTATATTGAGACACTTCACCAGGTTTCACCCAAAATCACATCTGCCAAAACCTGACAGCCTCAATGAAGGCAGGAGTCGCCAGATGCTCTCCACAAAGCTTAATACATTCTCCCCGTACTTTCTTACACATCCCAAAAGTGACAAAAGAAATTACGTGTCACTTCTCTCCGAAACCTGTGGCCAAAAGACATATAGGACAATGTAGGATTCTCACCATTGAAAGGACAAGTGTCATTCCTAACTTTGAAACTCCTGACATTAAGTCAGCAATAACAACAAGAACAGACTCTCCAAACCACATCCTTTATTATTAACAGAAGGAGCAGCTGCTAACAAAGCATTTCTCCCATCATCTCCCTGTGTCTGCCAATAAAAAAGCTTCAGCAGAAATCAGGCTTCAGGACCCACAGGACACGATTTCCTTCAGTTCAGAGACCTGGCTTTGCACAGAAGGGCTCACACTCATTTATGGGGGGACAACTCCAAACAGCTGGATTAGAGTTCCCCACCAACTCAGTTCACGGGATCTTGAAGTACACATCAAAGAATCACACATAGAATAGTTAGGGTTGGAAAGGACCTTAAGATCATCTAGTTCCAACACCATGGGCAGGGACACCTGGCACAAAACCATGTCACTCAAGATTCCATCCAACCTGGCCTTGAACACTGCCAGGGATGGAACATTCACAATTTCCTTGGGCAACCCTGGCCAGTGCCTCACCACCCTCACAGTGAAGAATTTCTTCCTTCTAGCTAACCTGAACTTCCTCTGCTTCACTTTAAGCCCACCCTCCCTTGTCCTATTGCTACAGTCCCTGATCAAGAGTCTCTCCCCACCATCCTTGTAGGCCCCCTTCAGATACTGGAAGGAGAGGGAATTTTTTCCTATAGTCTCACTAACACCTTTTTCAGCAAAATGCAGTTCAAGCACAATAAAGATGCTGCTGAACATATCTGATCAGAATTGAGCTACTTTCCTGTAGTAACATTTGGATAGGCTCATGCAGAGTGGAACAGCAGTGATCTAAGATACACCAAAACAGTTAAATAATTCTTAGTAACCCTGATTTTTTTTTTCTTCTTTTCCAGATGCCTCAGCATTTGAGAAGAGCATAAACAAACCCACTGTGACAGCTTAAGAGACTTACTGTGTAAATCTAGCTCAAGAAGCAACTTTCAAACTCTGGCTTTTTTTGCTTAGATCATATGACACCACAGCACACATACAGATCCACACCAGGTAGTTAAAAGTTCTAGTTGTGAATTTATAATTTCTCTTTGTTTATTAAGAAAAAAATGTCTCACAATTGTAATTATATGACTGCTTTCCTTTGAAGTCTGCATTTTTGCTTCCACTTTAAGGAAGGAAGAACTCCATTCAGCAAACTGTTTAAGCATGTGTTCAAAACCCCAGTTCAGAAAACCATCCCAATTTAGGAAATGCTTTCTTCAGGTAGGTCATTGTTTGCTTTGCTAAAAGGAATAGACCTAGTTGTCTGTAGAAGCACCTACATGTTTTACTTGCCTGAAATGGGCATTCTGAAGGCAGCAAACATTGATACTCTGAAAGATTGCTCTATTTTGGTTTTTAAAACTATATACACTTGAAAAATACAGTTTTTCTCTTCATTGAATTCAGCTTCATGTAACTTTCTTACAAAATGGGTAGAGGTCTATTAGCAGATTGGGAGATTTAGTTCTATTTTTAGATCAAGCTAGTACAGCTTTTTAAAAGTGATCCCATCATAGAATCATAAAATAGGTAGGGTTGGAAAGGACCTTAGATCCTCTAGATGACTATTCCCTGCAGCAGTCCACATGCTGTGATACACTACTGGTATATGAACTACTTCTCAGTATTAGGCATGCCTGAGGTGGTGGCTGAGGTGGCACCACTTGTCATTAGGCACTTGCCAAGGAAACATAACCAGTGTGAACCAGCATGAAGCCTATGGGCCTATCGGTGCTTCCATCGGATGACATGGGACCAGGCTGAGGTGAAACGCATGGGAATGACCAACTCTTAATATGCCTTGGGTGAGAGAGGGGGAGAGCATCCCAGTTTGGTGTAATGGCATGTGTGTGATAGGAAGCTGAGAAAGACAAGACTTAAAACGGGGTAAGATGCTGCTTTGATGGAATGAGAGTGTATGGAAATAACAGTGGGAAGCTAGGTGTTGCACAGATGAGCCCTGTTCTGTGGTAGCAGATTGTGTGACAAGAAGGTGAGGTCAAGGCCATGATTTGGAGAAATGGTGCCTATGCAGGACACAGGGTGTTGCTGTTGCCAGTCATGTCTGGCACCATCTGCCTCTGCCCCCCTGCCAGTGCTGGCAGTTGAGCAAAGGTCTGTGAACAGCAGGTCTATTGCAGAGCTTTTCTCCTTATGTAACTCCAGACCTTTCTTGATGTGATGCTGCTTTTCTGAGGGGTAATCTTTGAAAGCCTTTCTTGCTTTTTACGCTCCATTTTTTTTTCTACAATCTTCTTCTGCAGGTTTAAAATGCGCTCATCTTTCACAGGCCTTTCACCAGACTGGGGCTTTCTTTTCTCTTCTTCTTGCCTGCAAAAACAAAAAGAAGGAATAAGAAGGTGAAATAATATCAATCTACAAAATAAAGCCATCTGAGCCTATTTCCTGAGATAATAATGAATTTGCTCTTGCTTCTGGGACTCAAAACAGGTTTAAATCATGTAACTTGAATGTGGTATTCACAACTTGCTTCTTGCTTACAGAACAGCATTACTAAACAGTATAGAATAATTTCTTCCCACAGGATGCCATGATGACAATATCTGAAGTATTTCAAGCCTGATATGACATTCTTTACAAAAACTATGTGCAAAACCTGTGATAATACTTCAGCTTTTTGCTTGTGAAAACTACGCAGTTTTCCTTATATGATCATTAGCATTCATCTCAGTTGCTGTATTCCTTTGCAAACAAAAGATATTCTTTCCTGTGTAATCTCAATACCTAGATTCAGAATCAATGTGATACTGATGTATTAATTCAGGTTAGTTGGTCTAGGTGATCATAAATTGGTAGCATGATGTGCAGCATAAAAGTAAGGCATAAGAAAGAGGTTATTGGATAGTCTTTTTTTGCCCTTTTATTGTAGCTACTTTTCTGTCCTTGAGTTTACATTTTGTTTGTTCTTGATTACTTTCACTCAACTGGCACCATTTACTCACAGTTTCTTCATACAGGTTACACCACATTACACAGTGATTCACTTAACATCCGGTTTCCTCTTTTATTCAACACTGCCCTTGAATTTGGCTTAGTATGATCAAACTGTAGTATTAATATTATGTCATGAGCTGATGTGATTCTTCAGCTAAATTCAGAGCTAAAGGAAGTGTTAGATCTACCAAAGAAAGCAGGTAACACCTTAATAGTAACAGAACTTTTCCCTTATCTCTTGGGTCTTTCATTACACTGTTTTCACTATAAGGCACACTTTTCTGAAGGAGCTGGAGGAAGGGGAAGAAGGAAGTTCCTTCTGGTGCTAAACCCACCAATTTGCCTTAAAAAGTTATTGTGTCTAGATTCCAGGGATCCAAACACTTCTTTCATCTTGGGAGATCCTCAGAACTGGATGAAGAGGAGATTTGTTCCATGTTAGTTACATTCTGAAAAGTGATGTGACTGTGAAATCTAAGTAAGGGCATAGTTTAGCTCAGCTTGTCATTTCCAGTTGCTTTCCTGAGACATTTCATGACCCTCTCTGCTGCTTGTGTCATGCTGTCTGGTTAGCATAACACTTCCTTATTTTCCTTAATACTCTGATATATTCTGCTAAACTGAGCTCAATTTTTAACACTATTCGGTAAATGTAAAAATTATGTACTATCACTTAACCTAATTGAGAACATGGTTTATTTCTGTTTGCATTGTAACAAGGCATTGTATTCCAAGGGATGTAGGAGAATGTAACAATCAGGTTTTATGTAAATAAATGATGATTAGATATTTTCAGTGGGAATAAGCAATTAAAACCTTTCCTTACATGCAAATCCAGATTCTTGTAAATACAATTACAGGAAATAGAGCAAGAGGTTTAACATCATAAAGCAGCAGCAGCTGCTTCTGAATTAACATGATAAATAGTCACTTATCTTCGGAGTAATATTCAGTCCTATTCTACATGAAGTCATGTGCCAGTCATCTACACTATTCTCCAAAGCTGCCAATCCCATAGATTCCCAGCTGCCACATAACAGAAAATCAAAGAGGGGAAGGAAGTTAAAAAGAAACTGTGATGGTCAGTAGAGAATTTCCAGGACTCAAGATAAAAGCAGCTCTGTCATCCCATATCAGGTATTGGCTAAGGAAGTCAGGTAACAGCCAGTCAGAATGGAGTTAGAAGAATCCTCTCCAGATTCAATAGAAAATTATGTGATAACTTATGAAAAAAATGTGCTGAAACCATTTTAATTTTATTTACCAGCTGCTGGTATTGAATTAGTACTTTGAATGAAACACAGTCTTTAAGAATCGTACTAGTTCCTAGTTCCTAAGATGTAATGTTACATCTTTGGTCCAAAAGAGGATTTGTTAATTTCCTTTTATTCTGGTCTCAGGTAAGAGTCATCTGCCACTTTTCAAGTCTGCCATAATTAAAAAGTATTTCCCTATCAAAGACATTAAAAAAACATTTAATAGATTTGAAGTCCATATGTATTCAAAATGGTTTAACAAACTCTAGTTCTTTCTTAGTGCCCTTGTCAGAAACTACTTTTTAGTGTTAAGGAATTAGATGAGATTCTTGCATGTGCTCATGGAAGTTTGTAGTAGTGTGGGGTGTATGTATAAACTATTTAGAGGATGAAAAGTAAGGGATTAATGAAAGATTTAACAGAATATGGACATGAAAGCAAACAATGAAAATTTATCTACCACTGTTTTTGCTCTCTATTCACTTTCTGTGCATACAGGCAACAGAAGTAAGATGTGGGCTCACTGAGATGAAGTACAGAATAATTCCAACAGTGATGGGTAAAATGGAAGTACCTTCCTATTTAAAATAATATTCCAGGCATTGTAAACTGCAGTTGACATCCCATATTTGTTGTCACAATGATTTCCTTAGTAAATATAATGAACTTTAAAAATAAATAAGTTTTGGGCAGTCCAGCATCTCTTTATCTACATATCCTTTGTAATTATTTAACTATCTGCTCTGCAATTTTAGTATGTGGCCAGATGGACTGTAGGTCCAGTAGGCCATCTGACTTAAAACTGAAGCAGCAGCAATTCAGCATGGAAGGTTTTCCTTTCCAAGTGAAAACACTTGGAATACTTGGATTAGGTCTTCTCAGCTGTGTTTACAAAATGCAGAATATGAAGATTTGCACAGAGGATTCCTCCTGAAAACTACATTTTGCCCTTCATTTATATTTTCAAACTCCAGCTGTACATCAGAAGTGTAAGGAGGCAGCTCTTAACTGACTCAGTACTTGTAGGAGATGGCGTGAAAACGGCTACTTGATCATTCTAGGCACCACAGTATCAACTTAAGCAGCTAGGACTGTATTTATAAGATCACCTTACAAAAAGGAGTCTTGTGCAATAAATACAAATGTATTTTTTAAAGCAGAAGTAAGACTGCCTTATACTGCAATAAACCTTGGGGTTTTTAATTTCCTCATACTCTCAGTCCCAGTGACTGAGGTTGCTCGTACTTCACAGTACTTTGCCTTTTTTCTGTCCTGCACTGTATAATTCTTAGGTATTGCAGTGGGAAAATGTATCAAACTGTTAACAGTTCACTATTAAGGGAGTCATTATTTTGACATTTAAACACACTACACTATTAGATTGATTACTATTTTGTACTAATCTGAGGGATTTAAGCACCACAAATCTGACTCCCTTCCAAAACAATCAAGTTATTAAGCATTTAATTTTAGGTGAGGAAGTGATTGTTATTCATAATAGTGTTTTCCTCATTTGAAATAAAGATTATGAAGCTGTATAATCAGAGTTCATTCACAGAATCACAGGATGATTGAGGCTAGAACAGACCTTTTGAGCTCATCTTGTTCACTACCCCCTGCTCAAGCAGAGCCACCTAGAGCTGGTTGCCCATGACCATGTCAAGATGGCCTTTGAATATCTCCAGGGGTGGAGACTCCACAGCCTCTCTGGGAAGCCTATGCCTCTCTGGGCAGCCTTGGTTACACTCAAAGCAAAAAAAGTGATTCCTGATATTCAGAGGGGTGTTCATTATTCTAGGTTATGTTTTCCAGTATCTGAAGCAACAGCCACACATAGGGATAGCATGGCACATGTTCCCCTGTTATAACTTCCCACCTCCATGTGCTGTCTGCCCCCTCCTTCCCTCAGTTGTGTGCTGCATCACAGAGGTGTGCTGCCAGGGTATCTTATGGGGTTTGGAGGTTGTGCCTTCATTCTCCTCTCCTCACCCAGAATGCCTTTGACCCCCTAAGTCAGACCTGGGTCCTCCAGAGAACACCTGCTTTAGGGAGCTTGTTCTACTTGGAAAGGACTGTCACAGCCATTGATCCATAACCCTCCCTTCTGCTTGTTCTCCTCTTCATAGCCAGCCTTCTGCCTTGTTCTCCTGCCATGGCTTCCCTTACACTATTTCCACCCCTCCCCAGTTCAGGCCAAGTGCAAGGTATATGGTCACTGCGCCTTGTCAAGGAGGGCTTTGAGCACTGGCAGTGGCAGGGAGAGAAGCTAATGCTTTGCCACCTCGGCAAACACATCATTGTTTGTAAGCCAGTGCTGAGACCCCAGCATTCTACACCATTACCACAGAGTGAGATGGGAATGTGGTAAGCATCTGTGTTGGTGGGAGTCTGTGTATCTTCTTCATATACAAGCAAGTCAAGGAGTATTAGTATCAGTTCTGACTGTCACCCTGCAGTCAGGAACTGCAGCTGCTACCTTCATCTGGATGTTGGCATGACTTGGAGAGGGGATCAGGCTCAGGCAGCAGGTGCTGTCACGTCACTTGAAGATGAGCAGCAAAACAAACAAGGCAGGAACATGAGCAAGAACAGAAATAAGGCTGACTTCCGTGTACCTTACATAGGTAGGAGCATGGATGTGCTGCTGTCATCTGTGTGAGACAAGCAAAAGGATAGTGTGGTGTTCACTATACGGGCTTGCAGAGAAACCAGGAGCTAAGTATGTGAAGTTTCTCGAGATTACCTTCCTCTTGACACAACTTTAAACCACATGAATGGTGACAGCACGCAGTCCTAACACCATACTAAATCAAAATCAAAGTAAAACCCCCAGACCACAGATAATGTGGATGGAGGAAGCCTCAGCACCAACTGGTTTGATCTGTTGCTTGGTTCTTAGTGCGTTAAATTACTTGCAGTAATAGCTGTAGCCTCACTGGGGTGAAAAAGAATTGCACCTAAAGTATACAGGTACATAACTTTAGTATATTAGCATGTATTCAAACACATAAATCTTTTGGTGCTTATGTGTGAAAGCTGAGAACTCAAATTTTGTCCACTTCATACGCTGGTGCTGATTTTCAAACTGTAAAATTCCTGCAATTAAAAGGACATCCTGCATAAATACTGAATTGATTCTTGAGTGTTCTGCAAGCACTCGCAAAGCCGCTGCTGTGATGGATGTCATGGCTTGCAGTCTATTAAAGGCTGATGTCTCTATCATTTTTCATGTTCCATTTCCTATTTTGTTTAATACAGCTCATTATATGTTTGCTCAATGTGCTGCTTTTGTGTTGATGTATGTCAGTTCATAAATAATATTGAAAGGAGCTTGCTTGGTAGGGACCCAATTAAACTCCAGCTGACACTGTGAAAGCACATTTGTTCAACAAAGCTTTGCCACCATACTTCAGCTGATTAGTAGTAGCCTTCAATATAATGCAGTTTAAAAAATAACATGTAATATTATACTGATGCATAAGGCTATCCTGAAGACCACTGGTAAGATTTGCTATTCTATCCCTATAATTATGAACTAATTCTGTAAACATAAAGATTTGCTTTTTACATCTCTCATGCAGTGTGTCAATAACACAACCCAAGCAATTAATCACTCACACGGGCTTGACAGATATTTAAGGATTCAAAATCTGTCAATCAGGTTTAACACACAAAGCCTATAGTTTGTTTGGAGAGAAATAAAATCTGCAACAAATATCTAGCACTTGCAAATAGGCCAAACCAAGCCATATTCCTATAGTAACAGAAATAACACCATAGATTTGGATTCTAGGTGAAAATGTATGAAATACACGCCCAAAGAACAATAATTCTGTTATATTTTGCTGATGCCTCTTTGTAGTAGATGCTTCTGAGTTATGTGCATAGATTGCCTGGGTGCCATGAAAGGAAATGTCCTACAACATCTATAATGAAAATTTATATTTCCTTTAGTTGAAGAGCAAACAGTGTTCCATTGAAATTACTGTATTGCTTATCATGAGTCTGAGTAGAAGCTTGCAAATGAAGTGCTTAATTGAATTTGGATTCTACCATCTTCGACATGGTGGTCTGGCCTAAATAAACATTTCAAATGCCAGGACCAAAAAGTGAATCAATGTTAGCTTCTCATTCAAGCATAGCTTATTTCAGGATCAGAACAGTTTTAGATCTCAATTAAGCCAAAGAATCTATTTTAAAGGAACCCATTACTATACAAAACTCACAGATGGCACATCTGGCATAACCAGTGATTATTTAAAAGGCCACTAGTGACACAGGTTTTATGTAGAACACAAGTTCTCAATGGCTAGTTTGCATCTCTTGTAGAAAGTGGTGGCTTGAGTTGCTCCCACAGGCTTTCACAACACTGAATGTTTAGTGATGAGAGTGTATTTCTAGCCCCAACTTCATTTCATGTTCTTCAGTCTTAAAATCTTTTCTCAATACATGCCATAGAGGGTCACTGATCTATGCAGTCAATCCACTGCAGCTGCAGTGATCAATTCATTAAACTATCTTAAGTACTAACACAGTAAAGGCCAGTCTTTGGAGATTAAATATCTGCAACAAACCAAATTAGAGTTGGGACTAGTGAAAACTAGTTAAATGAATACATCAATACTGCCCTTTGTAATTGAGATTTAGAACTGGATGATGTCAACAACATGAATTGAACTCTGAGAAGCCACCTTCGGTACCTCAGCTATGAACATGAATCTGAGACATGTCTAAAGACAAGTGTTTTTAGCCTGATAGAATATGTCTTCAGAGTATCTGAACAATTGTTTGTAAAATAAATATGGCAAGACAAGGACTAATCTCTCAAACCCACAAAAGGGAAAAGGTGAAAGGCAATGTGCAAGAAAACAATGGCAAATAGTCAAAATACAGTAAAAATGGCAGAAAATCAAGATATGTGCTGTATTTTATACTTTTACACAGGCTTTGTTCCTGCTCAGCTTCATTTGTAAATAGTTTTAACTTAGATTTAAAACTCTTGTGGAAGGGACCTGTCTTCTGCTTATGTGAAGCATCTATGATGGTTATGGATCCTTTATGACAATGAATAATAAATATGATAATGAATTATAAATATGAATACATAACTTTATCAGAGAGCCTGTTAGCCAAGAATTTTCTCTTTGATCTACTGCTATATTTAATTTATAACTTATTATTGTAATCAGAAAATCTCCTTCCTAAAATATTTTTAACTTCTAGAATCAGGCCTGCTTTTTCACATAACAAATGAAATTGAAGGAAGAAAACTATAGCTCTAATGTATTGATTTGTATCAGAATTGGAAAGCACTGTAAGTGGCAAGCTAGAATGATTCTAATAACATCAAATTAGTTCTGATTAGTTGAAAAGGAACAGAAGAACTACAGAAATTCTTTCTCAGTATGCAATACTGGCTCTGAATCCTGGGGCAACATTGTCAACAGCAACATGCAGAGCCTCTTCAACCATAAATGACGAAAAAGCTTTGTTAAATCTAATGCAAATTATTTTCCAGACTAAAAAGGGAACGCTGGCCCCTGTGTAATCCCTGACAAAAGTCACAGTGATTTCTGGAAGGGCAGTATTTTGCCCTCTACTGTTTTTCTCCTCGAGGGGGTACCAAAATATTAACAAAGTTGCAATGTCTTAAATGTCACATGCTGGTTTATACTGACTTTAGAGCAGCTGCTCGGCTGAGTTCTGCTCTGAATACCAAAATCTGGTCCAGTTTGTCTAGAAGAAGTTGTTCCTTAGCTTGTTTTTCATGAATTATCTGGTCTCTCTTCTCTTCCTCTGCTGCCTTCTGTTCTTCTCTGAGCAGAGCGAGGCGTTCGCGTAGTTCCACTATTGACATTTCACAAGTTAAACCGTGGCCACCAGTCTGGAGAATGAGAAATACAGGTTTGAATAACACTGTAAATACCAAGGCAAGAGTAAATGTGTAAAACCAGAATATTTTGAGTGTGTTCCAAATCATGCTGAATATATTTGACTTCATGAAATATGGGAATGGCCCCAACCTAACTGTTATTTACAGGTTGGTATTAATTTGTACAGCATCTCTTTGGTATGTGTAAAAACACGAAGTTACTGGAACATTTAATGAAAAAGCATTGAAATATACAGTAGGTTAATCATAAATGCAACATATTTGCTATCCAAAAAAAATCTAGCTGGCTTTCTTTTAATTAGACCTTTGAAGTTTTAAAATGTGTAAAACCATGTTTGTTTTTTTTACTTAGTAAAACCAGAACAGACTTTACACTAAAAACTATGCAATTTTTGTATTTATATATTTCCAAAGTATGGATCTGATCTATGATGGCATCTATTTTTTTATCTGAAAAGACTAGCACTAAACAATGCTTTGTACCCAAGAAATTCAGATTTTAATGCAAAAAGTTAAAATATCCAAACCTGAAAGTTTAAGAAAAGCTTTTTAATATCCACTTCACAATGACAGTGATAATGAGCCTGATTCTGAGATGTAATGCGACACTTTTGCACCTTCATTTGCATACAAATTCAGATAAATTCTAAACAAATTTGTGATCAGTTGAATTTTTTGGCCCTTGTTATATACACCCTCTCTTTCTCCTGTCTACACACATCTACATCTGCACAGATGGAAAACTTGCATAAACCCACACAAATGTTGAGATTCTGTGTAGCTTTCTTTATAAAATCTAATCCTTTTCACCACAACTAATATAATTTTTCTCTATCTTAGCATAGTTTTGGTACACACCTGTGGTGCACCTCTTGTACCATGTCATAATGGAATATATGGGTACAGGAAGTGAAGGTAATAATGTGACTTGCTATACAGTTGTATAACATTAAATGTGGAACACTGGTTAGGTTTTGGTCTACTTAGTCCCATAGAACTACTTACGGAAAATTAATGACAATGTTTAAAAAGGATGAAAGAGAAGGGGGGTGTGAGGGTGGGTGTGTGTGAAACAAAAGAACAACCACTCCTCCAAAATGTATTTCTCAGACTGAAATTAAGTGCTAATGATAAACATATGCAGGTAAAACTCATTACAGCCCTTTTAATGGAGAGAAATTATTCAGTTAGAGAGCCTTCATTTTTCTCAGGAAACCCTTTTTAAGAGGGAAAAAGAAGCCCTTGTATTGAATACTGAGTGGGTTGTTGACAGAATAGTAGTTGCCTTTCTGTTTTTGAGATCTCCACAAAACAGAACATGAAGGATAGGAAGGAAAATCCAGGAAAAGAGAAGGATGTTATGTTGTAGATGCTCAGATTGGCTGCAAGAATTGACCTGGGTCCAGCCCCTCTTCTCTGGCCTGGGATGCCATCTAAGCAGTGTAGTCAGGTACTCATCCTCCAGTGATCACTCTGTCTGTTCAGAGCAGTAGGTCCGTGAAACAGAGGCAAAGCCAAGAGAGATGAAGAACACAGTAATGCAGGGGGACAGTGGCAATAAACCCACAAAACAGAATACAAGTAACCAGGCTCAGCTCTCAGCTGTTACAACACTGGTGCTTAAGAGGGATTGCTAATGAATTAGTCAAGGGGACCAAAATTTCACTTACCACCAGAATATTCTGTCTGGTAAACTTTTTATTTTATACACTCTGCAAGTTCCAGTTCAGATTTAACCTTTATTTCATGGGATTATTTTGTACTTGATGCTGTGCATCTAGACTGCCATGTATCTGCATGCAGTACACAGTTCCTCTGAATGTGTAAAACACATAAAGTATACATCTATGTAAAACCAGTAGGCTTTGAGCTTACCTCTGTTAAATCAACAAACTTGTGTCTGATGCTTGGTAAGGACCCAATAAGTCGTATTTGTTGAATTAATTCAGATCTTTTCCTGAGCTTCTCCTCATCTTCTTCTAAGGCTTGCCGACGAAGTTCTTCCTTTTCGTCACAAACTTTCTGAACTGGAAGATAAGAACTAATCTCTGTTAGCTGGTCGCATGTTTTAACAAGAAATCCATCTGGAGGAAAATTCATATGCATTTGTGAATAACGATAGTAATACTCATCTAAACGTACTAGAGGGAACAGTCTGGCATTGGTGGGAGGAATGATTAGAGAAACAAATGAGTACTTCACACCTCCACTATCTATCAGTCTATTCAGCACATAAACATACTGTATATATACATAGACATTTTGAATTACTGCTTTGTAATATCTGTTCTAATTTGTGCACAGTTTCATGATTTATTAAAAGGATATTAAACATAGCAAATATTAATATTTTTTCCAAGCTCTCTCTCTATATATATCCTAGAACTCACTGACTCGCAAAGGCTGGTAGGCTTTGCTAGCCCATTTCAGAGTGGCTAATACCCTCTCCCCACCCTAACCCTTACTGATAGAGGTATGGATATACACAAGCAGAGGAAAGTCTGCTCACCAAAATATGCACAACTAGAGGTAGCCTGTTCATGCAGTATACATTAACGTGGCATTGCATTGGAATATGTACAGCCATGCCATCCAGAACAGCTTTCTCCCTGCACTTCATGAGCTAATGTAGTAACTGAAGACTTCTCGTTAAGAATAATGGAGGAAGAGTAACACTTCCCTCCACCTTAATGACTGGTCTGTCTTGGAGGTACTACATCCTTCTCCCTTGTGCTACTACTTTTCTGGGAGAGGGTTTTTTTCTTTTCCTTAGCTACAGTCTTCTTCTCTGGTCTGTATAGTCTGGAGAAGACGATAACTTTGAGCCACAATTCTTTCACATTTGATTGGCAAATCCTCTCTTATTGGTATGCATCACAAGAATCTAAGCTTCGTAACTTGATTTGACAAAAAGCAGTCATTCACATATGCTACTTTCAGATGGAAGAAAAAGTAATTGCAGAACATTAGTGCTGTATTTCTTCCTTTTAAACAACCAGTAGCTTAGAATTTCTGATCTACCCATTACCAACTTATTCCTGGAATTCATAATCGCGCGTTCATGGGAGTGCATATCCTGGATCTTTCCCTCAAAAGGTCTAATAAAAGAAAGATGAAGTAATTTGGGGACATCTGTCATCATCTCCCATTTTTCTGGCAATATAAGTACCTATCTCCTGTTTGTACTTCTGGAGCTTTATTTTTGCCTCCTTTGCATTCTTGTGTCCTTCTATAACCTGCTCCACCAGCTCTCTCACTTCTTGCTGTTCCTGAAGACGTTTCTCTTCATACTGGTGCATCAGGTCTGCTTTCTAAATCCCAAACAAACAGGTGAACAAACTCTTGATAACTGGTTATCTGAGTGCCTCAATCACTGAAATAGGGTAAGGAAAATCAGATTTGAAGTACTACATCATTCACAAAAGTAGCAAAGGACATTAGCTGGGGACAACATAGGGACCCAGCTTTAAGCCCCCCTCCCTATGTTTTATTTACCAACAACATTTGCACTATTTTTTTCCAGGATTCCCTCCCACGTTTCTAAAAACAGACAAAAAACCCATCTCTGAATCTGGTTGTGAGATAACAGGAAGTGTGCTAATCTAATACACAGCAGGTTGTTTGTCTGCAGGATATTCTTGGGCTTAAGTCATATCTCTGTAACATACCGAAATCCACTTCTAGCTATCATGTTCCTTTCTTTGTCACAGGAAATGAACAGGAAATGGAAAACTAGATTTCTTATTATCTTTTCTGTTTTAGATGGAAGACAAGAGTTTTAAAAGAAGGAAGAGGGTCAGCATGACAGCTGTTAATGAATGGGAATTGGTGCTCAGTACTTCTGGAGATCTTCACATGGATGAAGTGCCCTGCTGGTATCTTTGGCAAGTCTGGAATGCCTGGAATTGATCAGGTTAGAGCAAGTCTGATTTGCAGATCCCCAAATCTATGCATATGGGGCATTTCTGTTAACAGATAAAACATATATGCTCTGAAATTGAGGTGAATATAATGATTACAATAATTTTCGAACAAGTGTCAGCAATCATGCTATGCCAAATTGTACATAGTAGGGCCCATTTTAAGTTCTTGTTACAGCCTGTCTAAGCAGACATGAAGATTCAATGCCAAAAAAGACTGAAAGATTTTATAGGGTATAAAATGAACTTATAAAGCAAGTTTCCTTTTTGCAGTGTGATCTCTATGAAAATCTTGTACTTTTGTGGTCTCATCTTAAGCTGTTGAGGCGCTACAGAGACATCTGTGATAGGTGCCAAGAGAAATATAGTTGGTGGCCTACAGGGTGTAGCAGCAATCTGGGGCAATAGAAAAGAATGGCCTGTAGTGACTAAGAAAAAATTTAAATCTATAGTATTTGTTATTTCTTAATCAGTTGTTTATTTTATAGGAAAAGAACTGGCAAAAATGTGATTTGGGAATATAATGAAAATATCTAGCAATGGTTTTGGGAAACTGTGATTTGCCAGATCGGAAGCTGTGTGAAAGTACTTCTTGCATAAATATTCAGTTTTCCATATACATAGATCCAAAGAGGGTTCTCTGCCTGAACTTTCCCCTAAGAAAGACCTAAGCATGTCAGATAATAGGAAGAATTGTATCAGTTTAAGAAAACAAATCCTTTCAGATTTGTGTCCCTCATTTTAACCAGATAATTAAATTACTCATATATTGCTGATTTCACTGCAAATGGTGCTTAGTGTCTCTGTATCTGTTCAAAAATGATACACACAATGACAAGAGGAGGCTTTAACCTTCTGGTTTAGTTAATTTACTTTGTAAGTGTTTTCAATCAAGTCAAACACTTGTAAAAAGAACTTTAATGTATAAGCATTGCTATATCTGGAAGTTATAGCACTATTTTTCCATTATTTGTATATTCCAGTGAGTAAAGACACTGTATAGAACTTTTACACCTTCTTATATTAGGTATCATCTGTGGTTTATTGTGCACTGATTGAATGTAAGGGAAATTTGAGCACCACTGCATCTATTACCTCTTCTCTCATTAGATCAGCTTTCTTCTTATTTTCTTGAACTACATTCTGATGGGCTAGAACTGCCTCTTCATAACTCAGTTTTCCTTGAAGCCTTCTATACTCTATTTCAGCCAGCTGTTCTTCCAGATCTTTGTCACGCATCTGTTTTTGCCATTCCAAGAATTCAGATGGGTCTCCAGCCCCTTGCAGCAAATTTTCAATTCTGCAAGAGAGAAGAAAACAAATCCTGTTGTAGGGAATCTGGCTCTGTAGCCTTGCCTTGGTTCATAAAACCATTTCTAGCAGTTTGCTGTGATGTAAGGTGTTTGAGAGAAAAAAGGCAATCATTACAAAGTCATTTGACAGACAGATTTTAATTCAACTCTAAGAAGTGCTCCTACTGTGTGGAAAGCCTGGGAAAGCCAGACTGGAAGAAAGTGCATGAGGGCATGGATCTGAGTTTTTAGTAAAACAAAGCCCCAAGAGAAGGCAAACTTTACGTACGTATGGATTCACATAAGGAGCATAAAGAATCAAGCTGCAGGTATGTACATTTTCTCAAGGGATTACTTTGCTTAGAGGTACCGAGAACAAATAACTTTTCTATTTGACAATCTTCTTGGCCACTTAACACAGAGAACTAAAAACTTTTCTACTTAGTTCGATTTCTGTTTTGTATTTTCTCAATTAAATAATATTGCTGTAATGAGGCAAAGAAGTATTCAGCTATTAAGCAAAGCCATATTCTTATTTTTTTGTGCTCAGCTGAGAGAGAAGAGCATAGCAAAGCCCTGGGGCTGGCCCATCAAAGTCCTGCAGCACAGGAGCGGATGAGCCAAGAACTAGGGCAGAGACACAAAAAAGCAGTGAACTGCATCTTACGGCTGCTCCCCAATGCATATATAGATGTATCTGTTGTATGTTAAATGCAGCAGAAGATTAAAACTCATTAATACAAAATACTGTTTAGTTACAGGGAAAATCTTTTCCTTTGCTGAGTGGAACAAAATTCTGCCAGATAGAGTGAACAGTATCATATACTACAAAAGAACCTCAGTATACGTATACAGCTGATACAGAACCTGAGTGATGTGTAATATCTTACTGCTAAAATCCTGATCTATATACCAAAATTTTCCAGGTCCAAAGACCAAATCCAGCCTTAGGCAATCATTCTGGGACTTGAAATGTTAACAATATTTAGTGCTTAGCCTGCTCAGTCAGGTGGATTAGAAATAATACTAAATCATGACACAATACAGGTTTTATCGTTGTTAAAATTATTAGCGAAAATGTTCTTTAATTCGAGTTACAGAATACAGTAGCCATTCAGGAGTTGTCCTCTCCCTAATTAATGTCTGCTGAAAACCTGTGCTGCTGAATAAGGATTCCTTATGTCAGAGAAATCCTTATATCAGCATTCCTTAGAGCCCTAAGTGCACCAAAAGGACCGGCAACCTGTCATTCCGCACCTTTGCCTAGGATTTAGTTGCTTGTGTTTAAAGACAGCTCTGGTGCAATACAACCATATAACATTAGATTTGGATGGACTAAAAACTACTGTGTGAGGAAGAGCTATGAAAAGTCCTGCTAGTTTAGGTACAGTGTGTGTAAGTAAGCTCACAGAGTATTTTCTTGGGAGCCCCATTTAAGCTGTTAACAGCCTTTGTCCTTCCCTAAGCTACACTGTAGGTATGTCTGCACCTAGCCTAGCAATTTGCTGACCCTGCCTTGTTGACTTGGCTTCCTGGCTTGACCTCAGCCCTGACTCATCACTATGGTCTCATCCAGCAATCAACCATTGGTTGACCCTTCTGTCTGTCACTGAATCTGCTCTGCTGCCTTGCCAGGGAACTATGGAACTGAGCTGCTGCCAGTGAGGACATTGTCCCTAGCTGCTTAGCTGCCACCCTCAACACCTACCTTATCTTGTGCAGCACCACACTCTTAATCCTCCGATCTTACTGCAACACAATTTGACAGGTATTTTTATACACATATAAACAAATTCAAGTATCAAATTTTTTAAGTAGTTGACCTGAAACCATTGAAGAAAATTGAGGTACATTAAATGGTTTGGCTTAATATATATGCATCTCATAACTGACAGATAAATAAGATGCATATTTTGGTCATCATTTATCCTGGAGAATGAGAATAAATAGAACAAGTGATGCTTATTGGAATTTGCAGGTGGTCACTAGCCAGAATGCTAAATGAGAACACAGCCACACTGCACAGCATCTACAGTAAAGTGACTATAATGTAGACTTTAATTTCAGTCAACTTCTTTCTTTATATTTCAACTGTGTTCTAGAATAGCTTCCTAATGCCTAACAACCAATCCATTATTTTAGTTTACCTGGAATTTACTAAATTATTCTTAATGTGGTTAATTATTTTATATCCAGGGATGTGAAAAGTAATCTGAAAGAAGTGTGATTATACCTCTTGAGCTCCTGTTCCATTTTCCGCTGATAGAGGGCACCCTCTCTTAAAATAGCTGCAGCATTTAATTTAATAGGTATATTGTCAATCTGTCAGGAAAGGGAATGTATACACTATAGTTAGTAATGTAAACCATAAAACAGAATATAAAAACATTTCAATAGGTTAAATAAATTGACCTAAGATAGCATAAATTTTGCTTAAAGCATTCATCTAGCATCAGTCTGACATTCACAATGAAATTGCATGCTGTTCATAAACCACTCAAGCTGCTTAAGAAATCAGCAAAGTCCCCCAAGTGGATTATAAATTTGTAATCACTCTTGGACCATGTCAAATCCCATAGAATGTGTTCACTTCCTTTCAGTTCTTCCAGTGCTCATATACATAGTGTGCAGGGATTCCATCTGCTTTCGGACGAAGAAAATAAACTGCTTCTTTGAAAGAGAGTAGGTTAGCCAAAACCATTAAAATCAAACATAAGCAGTACTTTTCATAGCAGGGTCTCAGAAGTGTTTTACAAATAATCACTATTAGAACTTCAAAATAATATTTCTAAGACAATTAAGCATCACCAATTGCTGTATCCATTTTCTAGCTAGTAGAGGTGAAGTACAGTTCTCAGTGGCTTTCAGGCTTCATGGTGTAAGACGGACTAGGTCCTGTGGCTGCTTTTCAGTTCCTCAAAGTTGCCTTACAACTAACTCCCAGAAAACCTCTAAATACTGAGGGAGGAAGGGAACAACCGCTCTACCAGATAAAAATGTTCCCTGTACAAGTAGGCTGCTCAGAAAAAATACATCACCTTTGCAGGCACACTTTGTAAGAGACCTGATTTGAACGGAGGCAAAGCAGTGCCAGTGGGATAAGAACTGGGATACTTTCTGCAGAAAACAAAGCTCAGTCATGACACATTTGACTTAAATACAGACAAGTTATGTGCTCAGAACCAAACATGAATTTAAATCCCAAATTAACAGCCTAATGAGTGGTTGAGAAACAGATGCACAGAATCACTCAAGCTATATACTGCAAATATTGTATACACAAATATGTACTACACTCACCTGAAATACACAAGCTAACTGAAAAAAGGATGTTTTATAATAGATATTACTTAGGTAGGTTGAAGATAACAAGCACATGCTATCACCTAGAAATTCACTAAGTAGAATTACTGTGTTTTCCAGAGATGGCACAGTTTAATGGACAAGAATTAACTACCTGTCTGTTTTGAACAAAATATGGTAACTGGAAGAATTTAGGAAAAGAACCCAAAGAAGTGTATTTTATTTCTTGTGTCTGACTCGCTATACTTGCTCTTCTTAATGCCTAATCTTGTTCTTCCTTCCTTTTGGTCTACTCCATTCTTCTCAAAGCCTCCTGCATTAGATAAATAATCTCTTCCCAGCCTGTATTCTATCCACCATCCTGTGTATAAAATGCCTACTTAGATATTTTCTCTCTGACACACATAGAAATGTTTATATTTCTGGCAATTGCCTGTGTAAACAGATTTAATGTTGTTTATTTACTAACCATAATTTGGATAGAGAATGGAACAAAGCATGATTATGGAAATACCTTTAACTTCAGTTTCCCAGTTTGTTAAACAGAAATATGACTGTATGGCAGTGAATGAAATATGACAGCCCAGATAGTCAAAATAACTCGGACTCCCAAGATAAATGAAGGTAGGTATAAATAAAATAACTGAACAGATTTTTTTATGTCATGTGTTATCAAAGAAGTTTTGTGTTTTACTCCATCTTTTCCTGTAGTGAGATATCTTCTTTTTTTTTTTTTTTTTTTTTTAAAAATTAGCATATGGAAAAAATTAGAAAAAAGGCAGAACTCTGGAATTCTTGTGGAAAAAACCTGCATTCACTATTGCCACATAGTGAACACACAATAGCTCACCAATATTAATAAATATGCAAAGAGCAAGGCCTGATGTGAGCAAAAGGCAGATTGAGACAGTGATGATGCATTTGTACTGTCTCATTCTCCAGTGAAAAGGATGAATAGATGTTTTGTAACAGCAAAGAGAACTACTTGCTGCTGCACATAAGTGTCTGAAATGAAAAAATATGTTTAATACACTGTGGATGTTCTAAAAAGAGGAATGGAAAATACTAGTTGATTAAAACATTATAGAATTCCATTAATTTGAGGACACATTATAATACTATTTATACTTCTTGGACAAACCTTCCTCTTAGGATTTGTCTACTCACAGAGCTGCATAGGCAGGAAGGTAACAGGAATAAGCAGTATTTAAAAAGTCAGTAACAATATGCCTATCTCAGCTTGGAAGTTACAGCAGCATCTTTGATATCACCTAATCAATCTTTAAGGCAAATGTGTTCAGATGAGATAAAACTGATTATGCTCCTAGAGGAGATACTAGCAGCTGTTAGAACTGGCCCTGATCGATGCCGTAAGATGCCAGACCCATACTTTTCTTTATGCAGTTTAGGAGGTGGTTTGACTCTCGTTAGTCCCCACTAAGGTTTCGGTACTTTACATTACGCGAAACGGAAGTCAGATTACATAGTCTTGAACTAAGCCCACATAACTATAGGTCATGTGTATTTTGGGTTAACTACGTGTTTCCTGTTTGTTTCCACACCCTCCTCCCTTCCCCCTTTTCTTTCAAGTGCAGAAGGAACTGGGATCTTACTGCTTTCATATGATTTTAGTGCTGCTGGTTTCTAGGCAAGAAGACTGAATCAGTGATACTGTTATTAAAGATAACTTCAATATGTGATTAATGCCAGATACACTTTAGAAACAGTTGCCAGATGTCCAATTCCCCAAACAGGGAATCAGTCTTACCAAAGTGTGTGTGAGCTGTACCTGAATACAGTTCTGAAGAGTAGGTAGACCTGCTCAGAAGATATTTGAGGTCACAGTACAAGGGCAGCTTCCACATTAAATTATTCTACACATGAACAAATGAAAGGTGAATGATGTAATACTGAAGATTATTTGTAGTAGTTATTGCAGAAATACCAAATTCACTTTTCATGTGTTGTAGCAGTAAGGCTGAATAGCCCATTTTCCATGCTTACAATTCGCTGACTCCTGGAAATTCTAGCAAAGCAGCAATCAGTATAGTGGATTTTATGACCTCAGTGTGTGTCTAAAGGAAACAAGACAAACATCCAGACTGATTGTATATTGTGTATCAGGCCATCATTACCTGGAGTGTCTGCTCAGCATCCTCTAGGATATCATTCTGAAACAGTGATTTATGGACACAATATTCTTCTATCCCTATGCTGAGCTCTTAAACCAGGGGTTTACAATTCTGGTGTTTTCCGGGGGCGTTGTTGTTTCTTTCTGTGGACTATTCTCAGTGCTTACCATTTTACATTAAATCTTCTCCCTTTGCAATTGAGAACACTGTTAAGGCAATACGGTTACACGTGGAGTTATGTGCAACTGCACATGACTTACCTGTCCAGCCCCTCAGGGAACCAGTATGTCTTAGTTGCCCTGACCAGCCTCAATTAGAACCTCCCTTCACACCTTCTACTCACTGGTTTGGGAGGCCCACTTACGCTCAGTTATGGGCTTCAGTCTTTTCGCTTATGCTGGAAGTAATTCTGCTCCTGGTTGTCTCCAGCTCAGTCCTCTGCTGTCATGGACTTGTGTTGCTGTTGATGCCTTGCCTCTGGACTGGACTTCCTGGGTGGCCCTAGACCTGACTTTCTAACTTGCTTGTCTAATGATGACTTGCTCTCAACAGAACCTGGCATTACCACCAACCTTGTCATGTTCAGATGCCGTGGCCTGGTTGGTGAGGACACTGCCTTGCTTTCATCACGTTTGCTTCTTGTTTCTCTTCCCTCCTGGAGTTGCCCCACACTTGTTGCTCCCTGACCATATCTTTTGGGTTCTTAATAATGCCTAGGTCAAACTTTCTGAGCCGCAGACTCCATGATTCCCATGGTTCTGGCTACAGTGTAAAAACATGGATTCCAGGAGAGTTTGCAGCACCACAGAATTTGTATGTTTTTCATTCAGAACTTTTCAAGTACATCTGACAACAGTACCTTAGAAGTTACTCACCTTCCTTTGGACCTTTCGAGCCTGAAATTTACTCTTCATACTGTCTTCATACCGCATGTTCTGCAGTTCAAACCAAAAATACATTAATTCATTTCAGAGACAGATTTTCAAGTACACAGCAAAAAATATGACATATTTACCAAAAATCACGCTTGAATATTCACCGAGAATATTAATCTAGAG
>JAOEHX010046881.1:39424-58753 GCA_025448015.1 Bolborhynchus lineola
GGTTAACATGCTTGTAACAATTTATTATGCAACAGTAATTTTCCAGTGTACACAACCCTACAATTGCTTCTACTTGCTAAAAGATTAAAAATTCCATTTTCTTTTGCTCTCAAAAGGTTGACAGCTGACTTGAAATAAACCCCCACCTTTTTTTAAATTGAAAAATTAAAGTGTGTTTCCTTTTCACTTAGTGTCTGCTATTGCTGAGGAATGTTTATGATGATGAATGATCATCTCTCTAGGTCTATGTTACTCCAAGGAAACTTCCCAAAGTCAGCGGAGAGTCCCATCTCAATACAGATCACTAGGACAACTACCCTGCTTTCTGCAGTATCTCACATCTCTCATCCTCTCTGATGAAGGAACCTGTGTTCCTTCACCAGAAGAATAGGGCAGAAGTACTACCCCAGCTCCTGAACTCAAAGTATGTTGCACATCTCATCTTGCATTTTATTTTGTCTCTACTAGAAAATATAATGCAACCTAGCACAAAGAAATACCTAAAATAATCATCCTGTTAATCAGAATGAACTCATTTCACCATAGGAATGCAATAACTTATCAGTAGGCATTGCTCAAAATCCAGATGCCTCCAGAGGAATTCATACAGCTCTTTCAAAGTTGAGCAGTAACTATGCCTGTAGTTATTGTGACTACAATAGTCCCTGCTAATATACCACATGACAAGTTCTCTGACAGATTCATGAGAACTGTGAGGAGAAAAAAAAGGCTATCTCATAAAACCAACAGCTTTGTCAGGAAATGGTTGAGAACATTTCTGCAGCAGATTACGGGATGTAGTCTGAAGAAGGTTTATTTCTGTGCGTTCCTTTCAGTTACATACAACTCTTCACCATACATTAGCCAAAACTATGGCCTGCTATCACTTTACTCTTTCTTGCCATATGGGCTCTCTTTTCAGTCTCCATTCATTTCAGTATCTAAAATGGTGTTACTGGCACCAGTATGGCAAATTAAAGTGAAGCTTTTGTTGCTGAGATGGGTACAGAAAAAAGCACAACATATGTCACTACTGCAATAATGGTTTTAGATTCACACGGTCTTTTAAACTTGCAGGCTTGGTCAGAATGTAAACCAAATTTAGTACAATCCTAACAACACAAATGAACTTCTGTAAATGCATCCACATTAAAGCAAATTTATTCTTAGAGGGGCTGCACAGCATAAAGGTACTAAAATGACAGCAATGTGACTCATTCCTATACTGATTAAGGAGTTATTAAATGCAGTTTTTCAGAGCCTGGTATTAAGCTGTTTCAATATAAAATCCCATTAACTGTATAATACAGTATCATTAAATTGCTCTGCCATCCTAGGATGTAAATGGTTTCTGAGAGCATTCAACACATGTATTATTTAAAACCTGAAGTGCTAATACAAGGTGGCAGATAATGTCCAAAAGTATGCCTTCCAAGCTGACTTCCCGCTGCATTTAAATATAGACGATTTTGGAGTCTTTATTAAGTTAGTCATAGCAGCTTGATCCCAAATCCAGTTTGCCTTAGCGCAGAGAGCTAACTTAAAGCCAATCGTGTGTCTCTGATCTGTATCACTGTAACTGAATCGCAATCTTAGACAATGAGTAAAATAAAAGCTTAGCATTTCAAAGATAAATCTAGTCTCATTTATATGTGAGCAGTACATTTAAACTGGAAAACCTTAATTTTAGAGATTCTTCATTAAAATAAAATAGAAAGGAATAAAATTCCACCCTCTAGGAGGAGCTGCAGACCTCGAGTCCATCTCACCTCCAGTGAAATTGCTTTGCCATTATTTTAATGAGAGTTCATCTACAAAATATGTAAGTTTATAAAAAAGTATCACTTGAATGTTCTTTTCTTACTTGCTTCAGTTCATTATACAAAGCAAACACCTTACAAACCCAAGGACTACCAGAAACACTTGCATCAATGCTGTCATCAGTTTGTACCCGTAGTGTAGTTCTACCTCCAAAAGTCACAAAACAGCTATGGGAACCAACCTTTCCCCTTTCCTTTCTTATGAAACATTCACTGAAATAGAAAGAATTAGCTTGGTTGGTTTTAAAAACCTGACCTTCAGTAACACAGAACATTACAAAAATCCTGATTGACCTGTCAAAGATTGTAGATTTTGCATAATAACTTTAGAGAGACTATTAACTCCCCTAACATCATTTGTGCACAAGCATACATAAAACTTAGTATCTCTTAATGCATAAAAAACTCACAGGCAGCCCTTTTTCCAGCACTGGTATTGGCAGAGGTATGGGAATGGCACGTGGTTTGGCTACCGTCAAATTAAATTCCTTTGGTTGAGTGACCGTTGAAGTCTTGACAGTGGTGGTGTGGTTACTTAACTTATCTGTGAGCTGCTCAATCAGTTGCTGTACTTTTGGCTGCCATCTTCAAAAAAAAAAAGATTTTTCAAGTTTATTTCATTTTTTCTTTCACAAATATTTACATGTAGTAGAAGAGGTTGGCATTGGTGCAAACCCTGGAATGCTTTCAGATACTAAATGTAAATAGAATTGACCTATGAATGTGTACTCATTATTTACTTGGACTGTGTTACCTCATCTCTTGATAGACGACTAATATGAAATAGCCAGTTTCTACTCAATAAGCAACTATCCTCCTGTATTGCAGCAGGACCAGACTGAATCAGAAAAGCAGCTGCCATAAGCCAAGTACACTCTTAACATACTTAGAAGAGAATATGAACAGTGGCCTGTGTATTGCCAGTTCTACCAAGTGACAGAGCACACATAAATCAATCTCGAAACACAGGCAGTTCTAATAAAAAAATAGAAATATGTAAGGAGTTTGGTGAATTAGCAGATGAACGCTCAGTGAACCCCATGGTACAGTCAAGATGATTTTGATTTCTCTGTGTTTAGATTTTGGCTTGTATGAAGGTTCAGACTTCTTCCAATGAACGGCAGGAAGGGGCAGAATTCAAAGTAAGACACAAGTTATCAGGGGGATACTTATGGTGACAGCTTTGTGGCAGATTTTCTTCCCTTATGTGTTCTATCCAACAAGCTTTCCCAGAACTTAAAGAGCAGCTGACAATGCAAATCTACAGAAACTCAATTATTTGGCTGTTACCTGCGATCACACTGTCATTATGGGATAAGGCTTGCAAGTAACTTCTGCAAATGATGCAGCCCACTAAAATAATATTAACCTCATTGACATTCAAAAGAGGAATACAAAAGCATACTTAAAAGAATTTAAGCTACCAAACTGATTAAACTGATCAATGCATCCTCAACTCCTGAAGGAAGTGTAAAACCTGGTAACCAAATATGGCCTTTAATGTTCTTGTATAACTCATATTTACTAGTTTAGGCAATACGTGCTCATTACGTTGAATACAATTGACAGTGAAGGACAGCTCCAGAAAGCTTGGGACTGATGAAACAAGCAATGGGTTAAGCCCCTGCCTGCCTGCATATGTAGATATAAAACCTGTGGGTATATGTCTACCTACACATCTCTGTCTGTATCTTTATACTACTGTAAGCATACATTATAATTAGATCACTATGATGGAATATACTGAGTAATATTCTGACTTCAGATACATCCTTGCACTGCTTGCAGAACTCAGTGGAATTTGGAGTATCACAAGCCAAATCTATACTATACGTTTCCTAATTTGGCATATTTTACATAGTATGAAAAGATTCTTTCTACTGACTTGGATATGACAGAACTAGATGCAAATTCTTTTTCAGCTGACATTATCTGTAGTGTATTTTTGACTAACAGTGTTTGTCATCATCTGGGTTAATCTACACTGCAGTGAGGAGGATGAGTGACTGCAGCCCCACTGGTGTACCAGTGCCAGCCTTAATTAATTTGTCCTGGGTAAAAATGAGAGTGAAAAAAGTGACCCAATAGGCTGCAGAGCTACTTCCTCTACGTGCAAGTGTTCCAGTTTGGCAAAGGTATTTCTGCTCCTGCCTCACCACCTAACCAATGTGGGGACACACCTGGCACCTCAGAGCATTTACCTGTTAAATGATGCTGCAATTGTGTAAATAATAATCTTAAAATACTTGTTTATTTGCTTATCTGATTTTTTCAGAAGGGATTACATGACCATTGCCATAAACAAGTCTGTGCACAAAGCCAAACTCAGGGAAGTCAAACATCATTTTTTAAATGCTTAATGTCATACAGATGTTGAAGTGATTTATGAGGCATGAGTCCAACTCTATGATAATCTGAACCTTCTGTTTTATTGTTTTTAATAAGAATATGGTGTTTGATCTGTCCAGGGGCACTGAGGAGCAAATGCACAACAGCTCTGAGAGGACCTTTCCGTAACAGAACCTTGTCTCTGGGTAAGTAAAAGGGATTACTATAGTCTGTGGAAAACAAGGAGGGTTCTGAGTGACTTCAACAGGAGAAACTAACAACAAATTGAGCTTTCAAAGGCAGCTTTCCCAGCTTTTAAACTCTGACGTGGCCACAGGCTACTTAAGTGCTGCTTACCTCAGCAGTGGATCAATCCAGTTCTCCTTTACATACAGTGAATCGTAGAACCGACTCCATTCATCTTTTATCCACGTGTTCAGATACAAGGGATTGAAGAAGAACCTAAGAAACTAACAAGAAGTGGTTTCTTTTAAATATGGATACTGAAGGTATGTCGTGTGTAAGACTACAAAAAGATAGTTGCTTTTACTAAAAACACTGCTGAAAAGCTTGCCTGGATTTTACCCTGTAATTATAATCACAGATGCACAGTATGTTCTCCTTAGCTCTGTTAGGACAGCTCCATGTCATTCCGCCCTGTTTTGTGAAACAGAAATAGATACTAAAATATTATTAGTGGCCTAAAAAAATCTAGGGTCCACAACACGGGGATGTGTTGATGCCTTTAATTTGCTTCAAACATTGTGAAACAAAAGGGTTTATTCAAAATTAACTTCTACTGAAATACACTGATTTTAGTATAATTATACAATAGAGCTCCAGAGTCTACTATACCTACAGTCAACTCCTAATTATCTATACCTGTATGATCCCTGGTGCCCAGAAACATGTCAGGCCTGGCACTGCACCTGAATTACTTAAATCCCATTCAGCTCCCTGAGAACTGGGCAAGGAGAGCTGCTGAGAACACTGTAACTGCTGTACGACATGGTTTCTTCTGTTATTGAAATATAATTAACTGGCATACTCCCATTAAATTACAAGACTAAAATTTGGCAAACTTATACACTGTAGGGCTCTGCATGCTGGAAAAATAGCAACTAACATTTGAACTTTCTTTTCCCACTGGAGTTCACCAGAAGGTCAAGAGCCTTGCTTTAAAACTTGAACACTTCAAATAGCCTTTTGAAACAGACTCTTACAAAACAGCACTCAGATTCAGCGTGTGTCATTTGCAGCAATATAAATTCCAAACTTGAACTTTTTCATTAAAATTCTTGGAAATGAAAGTACAAGCAAGGATCATGCTGACAGAACTCCAGTAATAGAAAAAAGGCACACTAAATACTATTGATGTGATGAGAGATACTGGAAAGCAGTGTGCATTCACTTGAGAAGCTACAAATGGAAACTGCAGAGCTTGTTAGTTCAGCCCTGCCTTGGGTTGGTTTCCACAGAAACCATCTACAATATAGGTATTTGTATTGAGGTTTTAGTCCTGGAGTATCACCATGTTGCTTCTTACATCACAGGTGGTGCCAGGCCCAAAGTGGCTCAGAGTTTTGTGAATAATTCACCTATAAACAATTCAAATTTGACCCAAGGTGTTTGTTGTAGATGCTCAACAGGTGTAGGAAGCCTTCTACTTGAAACCTATAGTCCTGATGTGACCATTTCTAAGGAATTAACCTTTAAATTTAGTCTAATTTTCATCTGTTGTGCTTCTGACCAAAGTCTGCCTAAGCCAAAGTCCATAATCTTGGTTTTGATCAAATGTGTATCACAGATGGCAAATGTCGGCAGAATAAGATCCATGAAGCCACAGATTGTTTCACTGCAATCACAGATTGTCTCATTGCTTAACAATAGAAACTTTTGTGTTTTGGGAACCTCACTGCTAGGAAAAATCCCTTGTATTTCTGGTTTGTTTTCAGCCACATGTGACACAGGCAACAACTCCAACATCAGCAGCCACTGCTTTATTTATAGGAGCAAAATGAGGCTTGAAGTACTCACAGATTTCTGTTTGCATGTTACCAGCACCTGCCTCCTTGGAGGAGGCACTGGACAGTCATTTTGGTAACAGTATTATTCTGCTTACTCCTCTGTCCTGAATGTTTCAAGAGTTTCACTACTCACAGAGCATGGTAACTAAGATTAATTTCTCTTCTAGAAGGGGTGGAATTACACCAGAAATTAACTGTACCCATTTTTACTATTTTAATGTACTCTGGCTGTAGCAAGACAAGTGTGTATAACTAAAGACTGTTTTGTAAAGTATTTTTACAGGTGGGCTGAGTGAACAGCTTTCTTTTAAGAATTTGAGCATGCCCTGCTAATATTCTTAATGCATTTTTACACAGTGGGATTGCACAGATTTCTAAATAAACACAGAAAATGGGAAGTTTCCTCATCTGGTACTATTTTTACATCCCTGTAGTAATTTGCAGAGCTGAAATCCTTATATTCACAACATAAGCTTTTGACTCCAGAGTTAAGGAAGTAACTGCAAGAAACAGCAGGTTCTATTTCTCCATACAGGTCAGCCACTTGAGAACACACCCACAGCTATTTGCTATAGTAGTAAATGCAATCAAGGAGGCTTCTGTCCACTCCTCTCTTCACCTCCTAATTCTTTCTCTCTTATTGTAGTTTAGAACTTCAGCTATGCCAGCTCAGCCGCCTCTGAGATTGTACCTTCCAAGTGCAACAGAGAAATGCGGAGGAAGGCAAGAAGCTCTTAAGAAGGCTTTTCTGTCAAGAAACTGTAATAGGCAACACCACTTTGAGGATCCTGAGATAAAGGTGTAGAGAAAAGTGTCCTAGCATAGTCTCAGGTCCTTCTGCTACTATATGTCCCTACTGGGGACTTTTTTTACCCCTGTGTCCACCATGAGGCTGATCTTGTCCTACTTCTTACTAATCTTGTCCTGCTATTCCTACCTCATCATAATAGCATATACCCAGATCTTATGTAGCGATTTTCCTTAGCAGATCTCAGAGGTTCTTTAGAAAGGACTTTACTGCTGTTAGAAACAATCAGAACATGGAATGGAACAAAACAGGTTCTTGAATGCTAGAAAGAAAACGCTAGTTATTTTCCATTTTTTACAAGGCAATTATGAAATCATAAAGCTATTTACCTCAACAATGATTTTTCAACAGTGGATTTTCTCTAACAAACCCTTAAGTTTTACAACAAAGTAAAAGACTAACACATATGAGTACTAGAACAGAAAAATAGGCTTCAGCTAGCAATACATAGCTTCTTAGAAGAACAATCACACTAAAGTTACAAAATTGGCTTTTATCTTATGGTTCTGTAATTATACAACCATAAAGATTTTTGCATACATTCTTAATATTGCAGAATGAGAGCTTATGATTTTCTGTTCAAGCAGATGAACATGTGTGAGTGAGGTAGCATTATTATTCTGCTGGGTATTCTGCCTGAATTAAAATGTATGCATCAGTCATAGGGAAACACTGTGACTTTGATTTGAATGGATTCCATCATACAGGCCTTCAAAAGATCTACTCACATAAGTCGATTTCATTTAACTAAAGGCTACTCATTTGAGTAAGATGTATCTGCATGAGTAAGAAAATTCCATTCAGCGTGTGATGTGCAGAAAAAAATATTTTTAATTAAAGTAAATCTACTCTGAGTAAATATATGTGAACAATTTTTCTGCATCTCAACTGAACTGGGACACAGTAGTGATCCAGCAAAATCTACAGGTCAGCATCCTGAAGGAGAATCCCAAATTTCTGATAAATTCAGTTGCTAAGGCTGCATATCTGCTTTCTGCTGGTTTTGTCTCTGTTGCTGGGGGGGACCAAATTCTTCTTCTAAATCTTCTGCTGCAGGTGCATTAATATCATCTAGCATCACTTTGGATACAAAGAACCTCTTCTAATGCAAGAGACCTAGGTACCATGGTGATAAAGAACGGATAAGATACTTAAGCAAACAAAGTTACATCTACAGGAAAAAAGGTAGCAGGTGCAGACCCTTGTACTATGCAGCACTTCCCTATCTGAAGAGTTATTCCAGACAAAGAAGGAGAAATGATCTAAAACAGAACATCAGGGCACTGACACTTAAGCCATGTAACAGTACCAGCAAGAGATAACTGGCATGAAGTGGGGAAATTATGTTGCTAGCTGAATGAGCTCAAGATGCATCCAATCGAGTGGCTTGTATCTAAGATGTTTACCAAGGAAGGGTCTGGGAGAGCATTTTATACAGAGTGATTTGTCTGTCTACCAGATTATGATAATTCTTCCAGCCACCTCTCTGTTCTTTCTAACAGTTAATGAAATGTATCATTTTTGTCTCTGAATGGAATTAACAAAAACCATTCCATAGTACACCAATCAAAACAAAGTGAATAGAGTGTTTCTAAAAATGTTAAGCAGACAACCTAACCTACTCTATCCCCACATATTACAAAGAAAGCGCACTCATTTAAGAGACACTGGCATCTACAGGAACATTCAAAGTAATCAGTGTAAGAATAAACCTCAGCCTTTTCACTATTAATTACTAAAATTTGCCTATCTCTTCAATTCCATATGAGTTATTCAAATGCCATGTTTTGACTGTTCCTTGAAACATCTGGATGATCAAAGTTTACATATGCCATGTCACCAGTAATTTAATTTAATTTTCAGCCCATTTTCCTAAGAAAACTGGTCTTAGAAGAAAGCATTGCTGCTCAGTTTACCCCTCTGCCCCTTTTTACAACATGGCTTTTAGGACAGGAAAGAGAAAGAGAAGCTGGAGATATTAATATTTATATAAATTTAATGAAAAAAGTCATGGAACAAAGCCCAAATTTGTGACTGCAGAGAGTGAAAGGCAAGCAGACCTTTGTTGTCATGCTTTCTGTTTGGCAGCAATGGGTTGGTCAATTGCACATTTGTTGTAAGGGGGGAGCTCCAAAGGAGCACTTGTGGTTTTGGGAAGGAGAAAAAGTGGTGGAAGGACAATAGTCTTCATAATGGAAGTGGTAGTGGGTTGTTCAGGGAAAAAGAACACTAATCAGCAGGAACTGTGATTCACTGCATATGAAAAAAGCTTCTCCTCCTGCCTAACGTGAAATAAAGAATGTGAGCAGAGCCAAGAGCAAGTATACATATGAAAGGGACAGCTGTAAATCACATGAACTGTAAATAAGGTGATTATTCTACCTTCTCAGATTGTATAAAATACATTTTTAATTGATCCTTGATGGAATATGAGATAGTTCCTGCATGAGTATAGAAACTGAAAGTTTCTGTGATAAAATAAATATTTAATTTCCAAATTTAAACAGAAAATAACTAATTTCTCCATTTAAATTATTCTGAAACTTGACAAAAGTGTTCTGGTTAATCAAAGTTAATGAAGAAATCATTCATTCATATTTAAAAAATGTTTTGTACTTTCATTACCTTTTGCATTTTTGCAGTGTCCAGAGATTTCACAATTCTGCTGAAGTGCCGGAGACTGAGCTCTTCCAGTTGAAAAGTAGCCAGGTAACAAATAACTATCAAAAGATACAGACACTTAAAATGCAGCAGGAAATTCTAATAAACCTGTACCCTGCCCTCAGCATACTCTGGGATTTAGGCTGTTACCTTAATTTTAAACAGTCTCCAATATTGTTTATCTAACTGGGCAATATTATGCTTGACAATGAGAAACTGTAATATGAAGTTATAATGTTAACTCTATGTTCATTATTAGCATACATAAATAAATACATACATATATATATAAATATATATATATAAATAAATCAGTTATCTGTTTTGTAATTTAGATCCAAGCCAGTGCAAATCTATACAATTCTATGGAATTCTATAAGCTGAAGATCTATCCACTTATGCAAAAACTGTAAAGCAGCTTTACATTTAAAGTAATCTGAAGCCATTCATGGATTTTGATGCCTGAAAATACCTGTTTGCAAAGCTGTGAGATCTACCATAGCAGTGTTTGGAATCCTGTTAGGCCGGAGGTAAGATCTTGTCATGATTTCACAGTCATTTATTATGCCAACATCTCACCTAAATCAAGCAGCTCTGTCAAGCCCTAATTGCTTGTTCCCATTCTCTCCTTTTATATCCTGGTGTCTCTTCTCTTGGGCAAGTACAGTCACCCACACAGCCAAGTTAGAACAGATTGTGAATTTAACCTGAAGCACTTCCTTGATCAGTTCACTGGATGGCTGCTAAACACAAGTTCTAACTCAAGACAGGACATAGGGATGAGAATGAGGGCAGCTTGTTTCTTTGGGTAGTAGTACTAGCTTGCACATATCTGTATATTCCATATGGGAAGTTCTGAGTTACTCTGGTAACAATGTGAGGCAAATAGGAGTCAAACGGCTTCTGAAAGATGTGACTGAAAAGTTTCTGACAGTATTACGTTGTTGGAAACAGCTCTCTCCTAGTGTAAACAAAACTTGTGGTGCAAGCAAGCTTATTCTTAGAAAATTTAATGTGAACAAGAGACGTGAAAGAAGGTTCTGAAAGTAAATTTTTCAGCATACTGTGTTTTTAATGCTTTCAGAGAGGACAGCTATTATTCTTCTGTTCCAAAATCATACTTTATTATACATACCAACATTATACATATCAAAAATGTTAAACATAAAATGTCCTAGCATTTATTTTGCAAATGACCATTTTGCAGAAAGTGCTGTAATCTTTGTTTTCATTCTGAATTAGAACAAACCCAAGTTTTAAGCTGGGATATCCAAACCTGATTCTTTCAACCCCACTGGCAAGTAAGCAGAGGGGAAGAAAGGAAGAAGCACAGTCAGTGCTGGGGTATTTTTGCATACCTGTAAAGTTCATGAGCTCCTCTATCAGCTTTCATTTGACCATATTCACTTTGATCAATGAAGCTCCAATTGTACTGCAGTATTTTAGCTGCCACTAACCAGTAATGACAGAAGCAGTAAATTCTGACCAATGTGCTGCAGCCAGCTCTGTGTATCATTAGGCTTCAATCTTGTCCTTTAGCATAGCAACGTATTTAAGCAGTCTTAGCAGAATATACATTTATCTACTACAAGCTTTATTAAATGCAAATCTGCTAACACATAGCAACAGCCTTTATAAGCAGCTTTGATCAGTTAAGTGTCAATGCAGCTTGGCAAAGGGAATCACAACCGGCTTAAAAAAATGTAAGCCAATGACATTAGACTCTCAACTTGTTGATAAAGGAAAATTTTCTGGGGGCCTACCCTCTGCCTATGATTAATGGAGGCTTTTGAGTGGACCAGTCCTGACAATCCAATTATAGCAACACTCAGCTTAAAGGTTTAATTTATGTGCCCCAGACACTGAAAAACATGGCTCTGGAGAAATGGAGACAATGAAATATTACCGTTTGGAATAAACTCTATATACTATTAATTTAATCCTTGACAGTCTATGTTTCCTTTCATTTGTTATTTGATTTAGATTTCTCTATCTTTCCAGACTGTGACAGAAGCAACCAGAATTGGCATAAAAAGTTAGTAGCTTTTAAAACATAAAGAAGTAGATATATTAGACATGGGTGGGTTTTTGTATTTTTCAACCACTTTGTATTAAATTGACTGGATTTTTCAAAGTACCCACAAAGCTTCAGAAATTTCTGACTTAGAGAACCTAGTGCAATTTGTGATTCCAACTTATTTAGGGATTTAATAAATTAACTTCATTATATCCATACTAAATGCATAGAACAAAAATATTTCTTAAATTACTTTTTAATGTACTTCTCAATGCCTGAAATAACTTTGGGAGTAGTAGCCACTTTGATTAACTAGTTCACACTATCAGATATAGTTGTATTGTAACTGATTCTAACCAAGTAACTAATAAAAGGAAAATAATTGACCTCACTCACTGAGACAGACAGAAGTCTACTTAAGTCATTGTGATGGCCAGTAATGAAGAAACCCATGGATGGATGGGGACAATTGAATCTTCATACTGTGAGACATACTGTGTTTCTCAGCAATCAGAACTTTACAGCTTCAAATCTGAATGACAGAGATAGCAGGTTGTGTAGAAGAGAATAAAGGGAAACCACTGAGGAACATTTTTTAAAGTGCTGGTTAAGCTTCAGAGATACTTCTTCCAGCCTTTGATGTTATTTTCCATTTGCATGTTACCTGGTCTGCGGGCATATTCTGCAGAATTTTTGTAGGTAAAACTCCACTTAAGACCTGTGAGACTCCAGACTATATAATAATTTAAGGGTTTAGGCTTTACATCATAAGGCCACTGGAAAGGGCCCTGTACTGCATACTGTCCAGGGCACAATGACAGTGCTTCCAATGTAATATAATATTAAGAAATACACTAGTAAAATAATGTTTTTTTTAAATTTTGTGGTAAACACATTTGGTATTGTAAAAAAACCCTTACCTACGTAGAGGTTACGCTCAGGTATCAGGCAGTATCTCCCATCCCGAACAAAAAAGGCATTGACTACTACATCCAATAAGGACTTATATTTTATGCATCCAGCTAGTGTATCCAACACAAATTCTTGTTCTGTCACATTAAGAGTCTATAGAGATACAAAATTAATAATGATTAATGTATTCTGGAAAGAAAATTGTATCCAAAAAGAAGTACAACCATTTTGAAGTAATTGAAAAACCTGAATAATGAAGAGCAGTGCCTTTGGTAGGGCTGATGTACTTTGAATACTATCAAATATGGGCAGTGCTAAGAAATTAATGGCCCTTGTCAAGTAAAATGTAACCTTCCCCAATGTTAAACTTCCAGTTTCTCTGCTGACACATGCATTTAGTTAAAACGTCTTGATGTGTGAATGTCAACAGTTAATGCAAAGAAAATCTGAAGTCTCTGAGCTATGAGAAATTATTAACTTAGTCAACAGTATGGAAGGTTCACTAAGAGTTTGCTTTTCCAGTAGGAAACCTGGTCTTTGTCAATGAAATCTGTGCTCCTTGGGGAGATAAAATTGAGGGGAGAAGCTGGACAGGAATTACGGAAAAGACTGTTAACTGCCACTGTAACCTAATATTGGAGAACACAACTGATAAATACTAAACTTGTGAGTGCCAGGACTCTTGTTAACGCAGGCTGGTTCTGATTCTTCACTCATGATCATGCAATACAAAAAAAGATTGGATATAAGGAAGAAGTTCTTTACTGTAAGGGTGGTGAGGCACTGGAATGGATTGCTCAAGGAAGCTGTGAATGCTCCATCCCTGGAGGTGTTCAAGGCCAGGTTGGACAGAGCCTTGGGTGACATGGTCTAGTGTAAGGTGTTCCTGACCATGGCAAGGGGGGTTGGAACTGGATGATCTTAAGGTCCTTTCCAACCCAAACCATTCTATGATTCTATGATAATAACACAAAAGAACAGAAAAACGGAGGGTCAGATGCTCATGGCACACCATTGGAACCTACCTCATATCCCCTTTAAAAAGCTGGAATGCTCTGAACTTTACAGAGTTTCAATCATGATAAATAATCTATGGAATATCTGTTACTACACGGGATAAACTTCTAGTATGAACAACCTTTAAAGACTGCAATAAAATCTGAGGCCCAGAACAGTTTGTTATTACATGAATTGAAAAGGACAGCTACACTATGACAAAATGACAAACAATAATGAATCTTTGACTTAAGGACATTAGTCAAGAAGCCAAGAAGGAAAACATGTAGTGCACATTTGATGCATGATCTCTCCCACAGCTCTGAGATGTGGGAACAACTGAACTGCCATAATATACCAGACGAGAGGTTCTCCTTGCCTAGTGGGCTATCTGCTAGCATCTTGATCGCTTTATTTTGTTAATGTGATTAATTTCTAGTGTAAAGGTAGTACTAGAGGCTGCTGGAAGGAACTATATGAATTTTCTGGTGTGTGACACTACAAAGGGCTTTGAGACTCAGACAAAACAAGGCAATACTTTAAAATGACAGTTCTAATTTTCAAATGTAAAAAGTGATGCAGAAGCATTCCAAGTGTATTTTTGTGGGTTGTCATTCAAAGCAAGCATAGTTCTTTTTCACTACTCCTGCTCAAACAACAGGCTTCATTCCTTGCAATTTGTGCATCATCACTAGAAAAAAAATAGCGTCTTCATATAATTGTCACCATATCCAAATATATTTATATATGCACACACATGTAAGCAGGTAAAATTAGACCTACTACATCCTTATAATTCCTTTGTTACCATTGTAGTTACACTAATACATCTGACTTTCTCTCTAGCAGAACCGTAATAGACAATATTACTAATGATACACATACAGAATCAAGCTCAGCTTGTGGTTCATGATAGTTAAAATGATAAAAAAGTTCTATTTCTGTCACTGAAGTAATCAGATATTACTTTCAATATATTCTGTAGCCCAGGTATGTTGGGTAAGAAGAAATAAGTGTGTAACTAAACTAATTACATGGAGACATGGAAGCTTCACAAAATCTGCTGAGCAGCATTAGAGACCAAGTGTGAATAAGCACTCAGTCTCTTATGCTGAGAAGCACCTATATTCTTAATAAGGACTCAAGAGAGAAGAACCAACAGGTTGTGGTTGACGTGGGAGAAAGATAAACGGTAGTGCATTTGGGAAATACAGCCAGCTATAGTGAAGTGGCAAAGAAGGAGCACAGAGAAAGGAGTGAAAAGGAAAGCAGGGGAAAACAGGAGATACAGAAGGGCTTAGAGGTAGGATGGACACAAATGAAAGGGCAGAGGAAAGACACTGAACATATCTGAAAATACACAAGAAAATGAATTTGATGGGAAGCACAGACTCCATCTTGCTAAGCACTGAGGATTCTTGTGAGGCACACAGCGCATTCCAAATGTATCTTTTCTGGATGAAGATTCAGGAAAGTTCTTCCATGAAACTGCAGAGAAAATCTGGAAATCTAACCCCCCCAAACGTTCAAATATATATCCTGTATTTGATATCTGAGATATCTGAGAATTCACCACAAAAGGCAAAAGCAAACCTAAATACCTGAACAGCAAAGTGAGATAGGAGGAAGTAGTTCCAGTAGAAGTAAGATTGTGACATTTTGAGTCTAAAACAATGGGTTCCTTTGAGCAAATGCCGTTGTTCATGAATAGATCAATCTGCAGACAACAGTAGCTCTGATAATAAACAGAAAGCCCACAGTAAAACTGGACAAGACAGCTGGAAACTAGCCCAACAAAAACTCTCGCAACTATCTCCACTAGAAAGCTAGAATAGAAATTGTTTTCTTTATTTGATTATAATCTTTGTATGCACCTTCTGAGTACTTTGATATATTGTACACATAGAAAGTGCGAAAACAAACAAGTGCTTTTCAAGTCTACTTTGGAGAGACGATTGGAAGTAGACGAACAGGTAACAAGATGACACCAGTGCCCAAATCGTATCTCCTACACAGTAGAGACCACATTATAAAAATTCAATTGCATATTTTCATTTACTCTACTTTAGTAGAGTACTTTCAGCATTCTGAGTTAACAAGTCAGAAGTTAGTTGTTAGGACAAACACAGAAATAAGTACTTACCCATGCCTACTCATCAAGTAAGAAAGTACATAACCCACTACATGGCCTTGAGCTAAGCAACAAGGTGACAGGAGGTGCAGCCTGGGCGCAACTGTGCCCTCAGCATCAGTACTGATTGATAATTCTGTGGACCTCAAGCCAAAAAGTCTAGTCATTAAATATTATCAATTAGGTTTGCTTTCAACTACAAATGGCACTAAGTGTTAAGTTGCTAAATATCGAAATTGAGAATAGCTAAGCAGCCTCTGGTGTGTCATCTAAGGAAGTGATCTCATTAGAACTCATCATAAACTAAACAAGACTGGGCAGGGTGAAACTTGGATAAGAAATCTCAAAGGTGAACCAGTTGTTGTTTAAGACCTTTTGATAATCCAGTGAATCAATAAACAGTGCTTTAAAACATTTAGGATACTCTGCATGGGAAGTGCATATGTCCTGAACAAATTCCCTCAAGGATATTTACAATTTATCTGTGCATCTGAAATTATATTGCTTTGGGGAAGTAATACAGTGAGCAGGTATAATTTCTAGCAGCAACTCCTAAGTGCATTCTTTCTGTACGACCTTATGTTGCATTTTATGACAGTGGGTCAAATGATCCTGAAACAGCACAGTATGCTGACAGATTTATAGCACCTTTTGTATGAGGTTGTCAAAACACTTCACCTGCATTAATTGCGTTTAATGAGATTCCTGTTGGCTAATATTATTTTGTAAATGCAGGAACAGTATGGGGCAGATAAGAGATTTGCCCCAGGTGACATACTAAGTCATTAGTATCAACAATTAATAAATGCTAATTTGTGAGCTTTTGTTCTGCCCATCAGACCATCTTCTTACCTTTTCAAGCATACTTTCCCTCATGTATTTCTCTGAAGCAACTAGCAGTTAGCTATGTTTGCAAGTATGTTGTGTGAGTCCTTCGCATGGGGAAGACCAGACAATTCAGAGGTGAAAGTAACACGTGCACCTCCCACTGCATTAAATACTGAAATTTATCAGAAGACAAAATAGATCTTGAACAATATGCCTATGCTGTGCTCAGGAAACAACTTTTCTATCTCTAATGTTACAGCTTACTGTTTTGTTGTGAAAAGCATAGTAAGTTTATGGTCCATGAATACTGGATGGTCCTATATTTTTAGTGCTTAGAAGCCTATATATTATTCTGTTGACCAATGACTGCACTGGATATAATTAGTTTTATGTGGTCACAATGTCATTCCCATACCTAAAAGTATTCACTCTATAGCATTAAATTTCATCTCTTTCTGATTTCCAAGTTGTAAAAGAATGATCTTGCCTGAAGTTATCCTTAATGATCCTGTAAAAAAAAAAACCTCTTGCCTAAATATGTGCTGATTGGCATTATCTCCCCTTTTTTGAAATCCCTAATGCCCTTAGCCTGCTTCCATGGACATATTTTCCTTGCTTCCCAACACAGCTGTAACTGGGAACCAGTCAGGTTTTTTCAAGGAGAGAAAAGACTGTGTAAGAAAGTTTAAGCTGTACACAAACAATTTTCAATGTGTAGCATGAATTAAATGAAGAAGTATCTGCAAAAAGCAGGTTTTGCCACCACGGGTGTGTGGTAATAAGAATGGTTACAACAGGACCTATTTAAGGGTCATAGATCAGAGAGGATGAGTAAGGAGAGAAGGAAAAGCTCTTGTATCTGGAGAGAAGGAAAGGAACATCAGCCATGTCTTGTTTGAGACTTCTCAGGATAAGGATGTAGTTTAAAGTGAAACAAACATTTTAGAAAGAAGATAATATTAATGAAAAGATAAAATAGCTTCCACTTCCCAAGAGAACTGAGTAATAGTATGTACTTAGCTTGTCTGCTACTGGGCAGAATGTGCACATTTGCAGATGCAGCCTGATTAATTTATAGTAATTCGGATATCAGTGCTAGCCCTCTCCAAGGGCCTAATCAAAATGCTGTGGAAATGAAAGAAAATATTGCTATTGACTTCACTGACTTTTGAATCGGTTGCCAGAACTGTGTCCTCCTTCCCTCTGAAGTCAGTGAAAATGTTTCCAGTAATTTCCATAGAGGCAAAAAACCTGGGATCTTAGGGTATGTGTAGGAAAATGTCCTGCCTCTGCTATTCACAGTGCATGTTGCAGTCACAAACTAGTATTTTCGTCTTCATGTGACAATGTGGACCATCTTGAAAAGGTACAGTTAATGTTATTTTCCCTTGTATTTAATATGAAATCATGAGTGGGACACTGCAGAAAAGCAGATTCCATCTTTTCCTTAGAAAGAGTCTGATCTGCATTTATGTCAGTAACTAATATTACAAATTAGACTTGTATAATTTCGTAGGATTTTTTTCAACACGTATCAAAATAATCTTGCACTGGAGTATTTTCAGATTTAAAACTAAATCTCTGACTTTTGACATTTGGGGATTTTATTCACAGTTGAGTGGGCATGTGTGAGGCATACAGCTGAACCAACACAAATGAGAGCTAGGGAGAACTATGCCAAATTACACCATGTTCTTGCAAAATGGAAAACTCATAAATAGATTCATCTTGCTATCAACACAAGAGGGATAAAGGAGGAAAGCAGTGAATTTGGGGCGGAAGTTCTGATTTTAAGGAAGTAAGCTTTTCAGTAAATGGGATGTATAAAGGTCAATGTGATTGGTCTGATACTGCAACTTTAATTGAAACAAATGATTCCACTGAAAATAAAGTGAGTTATTTGCATAGGGAAAGGCACAAACATTGCTTGGTAAATTCAGTGTTAAAATCTGTCTCATTACAACAAAAGCTCGGTTATAACAGTCACAAGGAAGAAAAAATGCCTGGGATTCCTCAGTTAGGTACAGTGGTCACAGTCCATTTCTATAAATGGTCAGATGAAACATATCCTGATGTACTGTATATGCTGGATGAAGGATCACTCTGGATACAAATAATTTTTAATTCATTTAATTGAAGAATACTTAATAAAAAGAAGGACATTTAGTATACAAAAATGAGGATATTATCTGGAGGGCATCAGTCTGATGAAAGGAGTCTGAAAAACATTTATGAAGATAAATAAGGAGAAGCAGGTATTTAAATGAAGAACAGAAACAGAGATGTAAATTTGAACGGGAATACTAATAATTTAAGGAACTGAGAGACTAAAATAATTTTTTTTAAGTTAATGTGTTGTTCAGGATAATTAATACTGAATTCTGTTTTAATAGGAACAAGGCCACAACATGGAAGCAAAAGGATTTATTTGCACTTATTACTTGTTTTTAGGAAGCTTCAAGAACATAAGATGATTCTTCATGATTTAAGGTGAAGGCTTGTTGCAAGTGGGAGTAACACGTCATATTACTAATGAACCTATGTTCTTGCTGAAAATATCTGCACTGAAAACTAAGTCCAATATTATGTTATAAACATAATAACTTACAATACAATATACATGAAGATTGTAAATAACTGAATTACAAGTCACAGTGAATTTTCTTCCTGGAAGAAGAACAACTCTGATCATTCACTGTGAACAACAAATAATAGAAATTCTTTTCATAGAATCATAGAATAGTTAGGGTTGGAAAGGACCTTAAGATCATACAGTTCCAACCTCCCTGCCATGGGCAGGG
>JAOEHX010046885.1:0-75958 GCA_025448015.1 Bolborhynchus lineola
GCCGCTCAGCCGAGGCTGCGAGGAGCGGCGGTGCTTTCAGCCTCCCGCGGCGATCTGCTCCCGGCCGGGACCGCCCGTGTGCGGGGCGCGTAACGGAAGGCGGCCCTCGCGGGTGGGTGTTGGAGCGGAGCGAGTCCTGCCAGGTCACCCCGCCGCTCCCCGACGGGGCGGGCATGCGGGGATAGCCTGCCCCGCAGCCAGCCCAGCCAGCGGCAGCTCTCCCCCCGGGCCCGCCGTCCCGCCCCCCGGCCCTGCATTGGTGGTCGCTGCGGAGCTGGCTTCGGGCGGCCCCAAGATGTTCAGCTGGTTGGGCACCGATGACCGCCGGAGGAAGGACCCTGAGGTGTTCCAGACGGTCAGCGAGGGCCTGAAAAAGCTCTACAAAACCAAGCTGCTCCCCCTGGAAGAGCACTACAAGTTCCATGAGTTCCACTCACCTGCGCTGGAGGATGCCGATTTCGACAACAAGCCCATGGTGCTCCTCGTGGGGCAGTACTCCACTGGGAAGACCACCTTCATCAGGTAAATTCCTGCCTCCTTCCCTCCAGAGTGTGCCTGCACCCTTACTGCCCGTGGGCTATGGTGGGGCTGCTCTCCTACCCATGTTACACCCCGATCCTTCTGTGCCTCCCTTCCCGCCCCTGCTGCCCATTAACAGCTTTCCACCTCCGCTCAAACTCTGAGAGTGTTTCTTCGCTAGGATGGGGTGTGAGAGATGTCCCATGGACCACGGACGTGGCAAATGTGGGGCAGAAATGCAGGCAGGGCATTAGCGTGGAGACGTGAGTCACTCGGGGCCCTCTTGCCCGTTCAAAGTGCAAAGGCTGCAGGAGGGCTGGTGTGGGGTATGCCTGAGACTGCTTCTGTCAGGGTAAACCCCATCTGACAGCCATTCTTTTCAACTTCTGGGTGGTGGGACAGCCTATGGCCCAGGGTACCTGGGAAATGGTCTCTTGTGGCTGTCTTTTCTCTGCACCGTGCCCAGAGGCAAGGTGCAGAAGCTAGCTTGAGTAGCGTGTGTGCGCAAAAGAGACCTGCCCGTCTTCGGGTCTCCAGCAGTAAGCTCTGTTTTAACTCTTCCCTTGCATTGCTGAGATGCTGGGAGCACGAAGTTCATTCCTGACTTACAGAAAGGGCAGTTGCCAGCCGCAGCTTGATGTGAAGCTGTGGAAGAGAGGGTTAAACTTTTCCAGACGGACTTGGTTGCAGGTATCTCTGTTCAGCCATGCTGCTAGTTCAACTTGCAGCAGCTTTTCTCTTGGGATCATAGCTGAAGCTTTGCTGACTGTGTTTCCTATGTGATTCATAAGTTTAGCATTAAATTCCAGCGTTTTTCTGGTGTGGTTGTGTTGAAATCTGTGGAATTACCCCAGTGTAAATCTGGATGAAAGCCACAAGCAGCAAGCCCTTTGTTCTACCGGTATTTTTTGGTGGAGGAGGGAGCTGTGAAGAGTAGGGAGAGGTGAAACAAATTGACTGTACCTGTTAAGGAGTGACCTTGAGAAATGCAGGGGGACACTGGGGGTTGTGTGCTGTAATATTTCTGCTGCTTAATGTCCTGGCCAGGAGCCCAGAATGCACTTCTGTTACCTTGTCACATACCTGGTAAACAAAGTTTAAGAGTAAAAAGGCTTTTGTCTTGTGAACAAGTCAGGTAGATGGTAAAGAGGCATGAGAGAAGCTAGCTAGCATAGCTTTCTGGTACCACCTGAGATCTTTGTTCTGTGACTTGGTACCAAACCTATTTGAAAGGTGCTTTCTGTCCTCTGGGTTACTGACACTCGGAGCAGAGCCTCTTCTGAACATGAGGAGGTTGCTGAATATCCATTCCTGAGGTTGCTGGCTGTGCAGCTAGAGCATCTCTTCCAAATGCTTCTGCTTGGCTTGCCAGCATCAGCGTTTCTCTGCAGTCTCACCTGCATGCTGTTGTTAGCAGAGACTTCCTGCCTTTGCCCCTCTCTGTTCCGTAAAGCCCTTTTTCTGTAAGCCTGAGAGCCTCCTGCAAGAGCCTCAGGTGTCTGAGGCATGTTGCAGGCATCCCATTCACGTGGCATGGGCCACAACCCCTTTGCTCTGCTGTCAGCAAGCTTATCTGAGTCTCTGACCACTGCATTTCATTCATGCTTGTGTCCTCCTCTCTCAGCCTTCTCTGTGCACAGGGCTGGGATGAGCCTACCCGGAGACTATCGTCAAGCGGAAGTGACCAGGAGCTTCCACTTCACAAGAGTGTGAAATGGACCTGGGGTGGCCTTACAGGAAGGCAGAGCTACCTTCTGTGTAAAACAGTGCATCAGAAGGTGAAAGTTGAGAGCCCCAGGGCCTCTAATAGTAGGAGGCATGTGAGGGTCTGCTCTTTCACTGTGTTGGCAACCAAAGGCAAGAGCTGCCAGAAAACAGAGTACTGCTTGTGATAAGCTTTCAGTGTGAACTCACAGGTGCTGGTCACTAGAGAACTGGGATAAGCACCAGATTAGCATCCAGAGTTATTGTGGGAAGGCAAGTGGGAGCTAAAACAGAGCAGGGAGGAATTAAAGGGGACTGGCGGGAGGAAGTGGGAGGGTAGGCGACCATTATGTCTGGGCAGTAGAGTGAAGCAAGAAACAGCCTCTGGACATCTCTTCAGTGATCTTGTCAGGATGGGAGATAATTAGTATTATCCTTGTGTCCCCATTCCACTCTTGCATTGCACCCTGCTTGTACTGCCATGCAGTTCAAGGGAATGACTTAGTGTCATTAAGCACTTGTGTAGAATGAACTCAGGCCCAGTTCACTATTGAAAAAGGATCTTGGTCACCTACCTGAGGTAGGCTTGTTTCCCAGCTGTCTTTCCTTGTTCTTAGGAAATTTGAGGTGAAACAAGGAAGAAATGCAAGGCTTTGAAGCACCAAAGCTGCAGCATGTTGCAGTGAGGCTGCTGTCTTGTCAGAAGCTGATGGCAGAAAAAAAGGCAGTCAAGGTCAGCAGTGAGAAACATTCCTAGAGGCTGAGGTGGGGAGGAAGAAGGTGAGTTGTGTGTGACAAAGCCAGTGGGGCGAGACCAGAACAGCAGCTTGTGTTCAGCAGAAGCAGGCTCTTGGTTCTTCCCTGCTTTCAGGGACGGAGAATTGAGCCTTATTTTGCTATGTGGAAGATGTAGTGTCGTTAACTGCAGCTTTTCCATTCCTGCATTTTTCTCTCTTCTTGCTCACTCCCATTTCTCTCCTCAGCATGCGTTTGGCTGAGGCTTTTTGCAGTGCCAGGGTCTGAAAGACCATGATGGTGAGGATAAGGTAACGCTTCTACCAGAGAATATCTGACAGCCACAGCAGGATGTCACTGGAGCCTACCTTTATGATGTTATTGCTTTTTATGTTTCCTTTGAGAGGGTGTGAGTGCAGGACAGAACATTAGTCTCCTAATTAACTTAGATTCTGTGGTCTTTTTCTAAAAATAATCATGGCTTCTGTCCAGCTATCCTGCTAATAAAATAAACAAGCCCGCCAGAGCCCTACTAGCTGTCACCATGGCTTCCTTTTCTGATGCAGCCACTCCTTCTTGCTCCTGCTAATCATTTACATGTCCTGGCCTCTACGGACTGTTTGTTACAGGCTGGATGCAGAGCTCTGGTGTGACCTCTCCATGTGGCCCTGAACCTTTCATCTCTGCCTGCATCAGGCAGTTGTCACCATTTCCTCCTGCTCTGCCCTTCTTCCCTTTCCCACTCAGCATACCTCTGCTACCACACACAGCAGCATCCTGCATGGCTCCTGCATGACTCATCACAGACAGGCAGCCCCTTCCCCCACATCCTGCGGCATTCCTGCCAGAGAGCCTGGGATCTCCTCCCCTGGGTTCAGTGCTGCTCAAAACCCACCTCAGGTACCCTAAGCCAGGCTGCCACTGCAGCTTTCCTCCCCTTGTCCCTCACTGGGAGCAGGGACAGGCCCAAAATGAGGAAAACGATGTGATGCTCGCAGTTACATACGAACTCCACACACTTCTCCAAAAGGCAGGTTGGTCATTAAGAAAAGAAACATTCACTTCTTGGCCTGGCAGTCTCGGCAGGCTTCCCCAGCCATGCTGCAGGTTGCTCCCACAGGCTCTTAAAAATGCTCAGCAGGTCAGAGTAAGGCCTGCTGCCCTGGCAGGGGAAATTGCTTGCTGCTCATCGGTGTTTTCCATAGATATTGTTTGCTCTTCTCTCCTAGAAATCCCCGCAAATATGACAATTGCATGTGTTCTGTAGCTTGCCTCTGCTGGCAGAGGCAGACTGTATCACTGCCTAGCAGAAGTGCCTTCCCCCCCTCAGACAATGTCAATAAATCCCCCTGTATTTATCCTGTGTACAATGAGATTCTTGTGCTGCAGACACACTGCTGCACAATGTACCCAAGTCTCCCAGAGAAGCCTTACTTAAAATAGATGCTATGATACTAGGCAGTGCGGATCTTCATCTCTCTGATTTCATACCACTTGTTGCACATTAAGTCAATTAATATTGGCTTGTAGCTACTTCTTCTTTGTGAGTGCTTTTGGTGTTTGTTTTGTTTTTAAATCTTATACAAGACAACCACATAAATGCTTTGAAACATAGCTAAGTGAAGCTGTGACAAAACGCTCTTGAGCAGCCTTCCTGGAGGAGGAGTGCTGTTATTACATGTGGGACTTTTGCTTAGACTTTGTCATTTGTAGAAAAGCTTCAGAGAAACAGCCCCCCAGTGGTTTTTGTCCTGTTGCTCAGCAGCTATCATATTGCATGTGCATCTCAAACTTGTAGGAAAGCAAGCAGGTTACTGTTATGGCAAGGCTATGACCTGGAATTTGGAGTGTTTCCCAAAAGCCCTCCACTTGTTGCATCTAACAGTTGTTATCTAAACTTATTTCTTTTTTCTAGTATTTGAAATAGAACTCATATTTACTTCTGTAGATTCAGTGAATGCCCATCTATGTATCACTCTTAAATATGTCAGACCAAAAGCAAAGTACAAAGCTGGAGCAGAGGGAAGCCAATAGCAGTGAGTAGCATTGCAGCCATGTCCAGCAGGGGTAACATTTCTTAATTGCCATCCAGGAGGCATGAGTTTAGTTTCCAGAGTCTGGCCAAGTGGCTTTCTACCTAGCAAATAGTAGTTTCAGTGTAAAGAGCCTTCCAGGGAATAGAGCCAAGAACATTTATATGATAGTGTACAGAGCCCGTGGTGAGAGAAAAGTGGTTCCTCCTTGTTCTAGGCTGCTTTAAGCTAGAGAAAGGTTACTGTAGCTGCCAGGAAGGTGTATTGTGACCACCAGCCAGGGAGGTGGCACATACCAGATTAACTGCTGCCTGCTTTTGTTAAATAATGACCTACTTCTGTAGGAAAGTTCAAGGAACCCCTGCATAGGATTTTGGTAGATAGGATGTATCCACCCTAGTATAGGACGTCAGAATGCTATTCCCTTCCGGGACTCCTTCCTGGATTATTTCAGTTTTTTGGGAACTGCTAAGCAGTTGCTATTTCATGTCAAGAGTTGCTCCCAGTAGCAAAAGTCGCTTCTGGTGGTGTTCTGGTGAGCAGAAGACTTGGAAAACACTTTGGATGAAAGGCACAAAAAATACATGATAAAATGTATCCGATAAAGGAAGTGATCGTCTTCTAGGGGAAATACGGATATCATTGACTGCAGGAAGAGTAACTCCACCATTCTCTGTACTAATGTGTACCAAGCCAGATAAGTAGCAGTGATTTGCAGTATGTCGTGGATGCGCACTTGGTTGGTTTACCTCTAGATCCAATTAATCTGGACTTGCCCATTGGGAGGTGAAGATGCATTCGCTGATATAATGTCACTAAATAGCCCTGCTGAGCAAGCACAACTGTTTGTTGTTCTTAAGCACTGATGGCGATTGCCTCTGGTAAAGTGATGGTGAAAACAGGAAGCCCCAGTAAGTAACCACAACCTTACATGCCAGTAGGAACCTCCCCTCTCTGGTAAGACTTGCCTGAGTGAACATTACTGGTCTCAGTCATGAAAAATCCTTCTACCATTTACTTTTCCCCCCATCCTCTGAATGTACTTTTATCATCACAGCAATTCTTTCTACCTGCTAAAGATTAGGCTAAAGCAACAGAAGTGTCAGTTTACTGCTGACAACAAGCAACACAGTAGAATATGAACTTTGATAACCTGGCAGTCATTATGTTCTTCATGTAACAACCCAGAGCTTATCACCAGGTCAGGTTGTCTAATGCCATTCAATGCTGAGGCCTACCTTTTGCAAGCCATATGCACACAGTGGTCTTAGTTTTGATCGGACCAGCGTGTGGGATGTTTTCTGCACCCACAGACATAGACCTGGCCTCAGTGATGGCATTTGGCTCCTTCATGAGCCAAAGGGAACTGTCCCCTTGCACACCACTGACACACCCTGAACTTGGCAGGGTAAGTCAGGATTTGCTGCCAGCATCATATTCGTAGTCCTACAGCACCATTCCCTGAAACTTGCCAAACTATACCTTCAGAGAAGCTGCCAGAGGCTGAGGAAATCATAAGGGATGCTGTACTCTACTGCTGTGTTGAGGTTGATAACATTGGGATATACTCTGCCCCTCACATGTTTATGCTCAATGTGCTTGAGCAGTCTGTAATGCAGAGCTGTAGATGCATTGCAGAAGCGCACAAGAAGGGACACTTGAGTCTTCAACAGTCAAGTACAGGAGAAGCTGGCATATGAATGACTGATTTGGATGGGGGCTAAGCACATTAGTTGGATGAGTGGGCTGAAATGAGCAGCAATGGAGTAATTGCTATGGGCACTGAAGGCCGGTGAGGTTTCAGGATTAACTCTGTGATTACAGTGTACTGCTGGTTTTACTTTGCTGTGCTAAGTCTGTTCCAAATGTCTTGAGGATTAAAATGTGCAGAATGATCAAACATGATGAGCCTCTCTTCCCAGCAGCTATAATCATCTCAATTTCTTAATCCATCTGAAGTAAGGAAGCTTTAAATGTGGAGGTCCTGAGTAGAAAAGCTACCATGACATTTATCGAACAATTCAGTGATAGTGCTAAAAATAGCCTCCGAAGAATCTATACTCTGGAGCTTCAGAATTACACTGCAATCCTCAGTACAACTCATTTAGGACTTAGGCAGTTCATGTCTCGTGCCCACACCCTGTTTTTTCACCTACAGGTACCTGCTGGAGCAGGATTTCCCAGGGATGAGGATTGGACCAGAGCCTACAACTGACTCCTTTATAGCAGTTATGCAAGGAGATGTGGAAGGAATCGTTCCTGGAAACGCACTGGTGGTGGATCCCAAAAAACCATTCAGGAAACTCAACGCCTTCGGCAATGCCTTTTTGAACAGGTCAGTACTCAAGAACTTAGTTGTTCTGGAGAATAGATCTAGAACCTAATGAGCAGCATAGCTAGCGATTTAAAGGGGTAAGGTGTTACACTGTTCCTTTTCCCCCATCTGTATAGCTGATGTAAAGGTATTCCGGTACTGCCAGGTGCTCATAAGCTACTCACTGCAGATTAACAAATTCAAGTGAGACAAACCTTCATTTTACTTGAACAAACAAAACAAACTATCACACAGCCTGTTACGCTCATCCTATAGGAGTCTAGGGGTAAATCTCATTAGTACGCTTTGCTCTGTCATACTTATATGTTCCTAGCTTTTTCTACTCTGCAGTCAGTTCTGTTCCCTGAAACTAAATAGTCCGACCAGTCGTAGCCACTGAAGTCAGTAAAGAAGTGGAATTGGCGCAAAAAATGCACGTGTTTGTGGTTTTTAATTTTTAAAGATTGCTTGAATGTCACCTTTGGAACAAACCTAGGCTCTCCCCGTTCTGATGCCGTAATTCTGCATATAACCTTAGGTGCAAACTAACATCAGCTCTAATGTCTTTCCTGTGAAAAACCAAACCCCTAGCAGGGGCTTGGGCAGTGGCTCTGCCACATGATGAATGTAACCTTTCCATCCCATGGACCTATCAGAACTATACTGAGTTTTGGATCTAGGCCTTGCAGGAAGCCAGCAGCACACACCCATATCCTAGATGAGCACGGGCTGTGCTACAGTAGGCCCATGGAAACAAACTGACTACGCCCCTCATCAGTGCCTTCCCTGCTAACACAGTGTGGGACACATTGCAAACATGGCAGCTGCTCAGCCAAACGAGCTGGAAAGCTGGGCTTTGGCTCCTTTTCTGACTCCCAAGCTTAGAGTTCAGAGAGTGTAGCATCTCTGACCAGCATTGACCACAGGAGTGTTGCAGGCTACAGTGAGGCAGGGAGGGAACCTTCAGGGAAGGCTGAGTCTTCCCTCTTCTTCACAAGAGAAGAGGGACCTAGCTGGAGTCACTACTATGCAGAGAACCTCACAGTGCCTCAGAAGCAATCTCTGATCACTACACAGGCTCGTAATTCAAGTACATGAACATGGTTTTGCCCTGGACAGACTTTTCCAATATTTTATAGGACCCAGGACATCTGTATCTGGCAAACAGTTAGGTCAGGTGACTTCCCCCTCCCTGCGTCAGGAAAGGAATGTGGTTTGCCCTAAGAAAGTAACAGGTCTTCTGCATGGAGTGCAGAGATAGCAATGAGGAGAACATAATTCAGAGCAGCTCTGCTGATAGCCAGGAACAGCCACAGCTGGCAGACAGTTCACTGAGAGAAGAAGCAACATCAGGAGTGAGGAGGCTAGACATGGAAGGTAAGAAAAGCAAACATTCCTGAACAGGCCTGATTGATGATTTCTAAATGCAGCTTGCTCCTAATACAGCAAGGAATCTCTGTATCTATTAGCCTAGTTCACTGTGTTGTGCTGTATGTGATCTTGTTAGTATCCTCCTGTGAGGATACAAGGGCAGAGGAACACAGCAGTGATTCAACACAACTGCAGTCCTGCTTGCGATGCCAGGGAGTAGCCACAACAGCAGATTAGGACCTTTCCTGCTGACAGATAGAAAAAGAGGGGCATGACAGTTTCTAAACTGCCGAAGGAAAACACACTAAGGGCCACCAGCTCAGCAGTGTGAGCATCACAATGCTGAAGATGCAAATGGTAATACCCAGTTAATTAGAATCATAGTATAGTTAGGGTTGGAAAGGACCTGAAGATCATCCAGTACCAACCCTCTTGCCATGGGCAGGGACACCTCCCACTAAACTGTATCACCCAAGGCTATGTCCAGCCTGGCCTTGAACACCACCAGAGATGGAGCATTCACAACTTCCCTGGGCAACCCATTCCAGTGCCTCATCACCCTTACAGTAAAGAATTTTTTCCTCGTATCCGATCTAAACTTCCCCTGTTGGAAGTTTGAACCCGTTACCCCTTGTCCTGTCACTACAGTCCCTAATGAAGAGTCCTTCCCCAGCATCCCTATAGCCCCCCTTCAGATACAGGAAGGCTGCTATGAGGTCTCCACGCAGCCTTCTCTTCTCCAGGCTAAACAGCCCCAACTTTCTCAGCCTGTCTTCATATGGAAGGTGCTCCAGTCCCCTATCATCCTCATGGCTGTCCTCTGGGCTTGTTCCAGCAGTTCTGTGTCCTTTTTATGTTGAGGACACCAGAACTGCACACAATACTCCACATGAGGTTAAGAAACTAAGTGCATGGAAGAATTGTCTGAGAACCAGAAATTCAGCAGATGTAGGACAGGGTGTACCCACTGGATTGGATCAAGCCACCAAACTTAACTCCTGTTGTGGGCCTGGTTTCTTGGCAAGAGACAGTGCAAAGGTGTGTCTGCCTTGCACACACCTTGTTGCTGCTATACGTATGCTAAGGCACTGACCTCAGCTAGAAGGCTGTGATCAGGAAATTTGGAAAAGGGAGACAATTGCCAAGAGCCACCCTTCCAAACTGAGATAAGAGAGCAACCATGGGCAAGCTTGCTTCACCCATGGGTGATTAAAGGTACCAAGTGAGTATGGGCTCTGGTGGAAAGAAACGGAGCAGCACAAGGCCATGGCATTCATACAGATCATGCTTATCTCTGCTGAGAGGTGGCAGATCACAGCACTATGTCCTATGGGGTACAGAGCCTGCAGCTCCACGGGCAGCTAAGTAGAGGAGCAGAGGGAGTGAGCATCCAGCCTCTGCTGCTACTCCCCTTCCTGGCAGAAACTGGGATCTGCTGCCTTCCAGGAAGCAAGGGAAGAGTGGTACAGGCATGATTTGGCTAGGACACAGCAGCTAATTGTGCTGCTCAGAGCCTGTCTCCTCCCTCCCTTCATTCGCAAGAGGCCGAGTGCCTGCCCATATCTTCCTGGCTAAAGGCAGAGGTAGAGCTGATAAGCTGCCCAGGGGGAAAAACAGAATAATAGCTTTGCAGTACTCTGTCTTGTTTGCCTCTCCTTGCCCCAGGTGGTTCCTGGCTGTGTGAGAAGAGCTTGTTTTCCTCACTGTAACTCTGGTGGCAATACCCCTGCTCTGGAGGGATTCCAGCAGAGAGATTACAGGTTGCACTTAATTATCAGGAGGACTTATTTGGCACCAAGGGCCTGGAGCAAAATCGGATATCTTGGCCATTACTTTATCACATTGGCTTTGCTGCAAGCTTCCTCCTACCCCTGTCTTGGGAAGCTAAGGTGGAGTCAGTCCTGCTTTTTGTGTGGTCAACAACAGGAGACATCATGGATAACACGTTCTTCTTTCAGCCCCATGCTCTGCCTACAGAGGTAGTTAAAGTCTAATTTGGCACCACATTCTTCCCTTCATATGGCCCCAGAGACAATTAGGTCATGCTCGCTGAGGTCCTGCAGTTCTGCTTGGACAGCAGAGAGGCAGGAGGCTTAAACTTGCCAATAGAGCCAGAAAGCACTCGCTCATGCTGGCCTCTGACCTCGTATCTGAAATCTCCCATGGAGTACTTTCCCTAGAGAAACTGGTAGAAAATCCCCTTGCCTGAGCCATTTAATACTAGACCATAAAGAATGCTCAGGTCTGTAGCAATGGAGAGCAAACCTGGGCTGCCAGGGCAGGGGAACAACGTGACCTCTGGAGCCTTCTGTTCTCTGCTGCTGTGCCTGGCAGTCATCAGCAGAATCAAGCCAGCCTGCTTCTATGTGAGGTGTTAAACATTCAGAAACGCTCCTTGGTGCCACGGGCCAAGTGTAGGTACAGGACAGAGGCTGTAATATGTGGTCTGAAATAGCCAAATAGCTTATTAATCTAACCCGTAATGATTCAGTCTTGCAAGAATCTTCCTGGAGTCATACAAGCAGAGAAATTGGGATGAGGTTGTAGCATAGCTTGGAGAGGTTCACAGATGCAAGGACTTCAGTAGAACTGGCCACTCAGAGTGCTGCAGGGCTCTATCTGCCTTGACTGCGTCTTTGTGCCAATCCCCATCCTGTGGTTCTTCTTCCTCCCACAGTAACGTTTTTATGTCTGGATGTCACACCACCCTATTAATACACTTGTATGCATACAAACACAGTTACAGCTGCCTGGAGTGCCATCACAAAAAGGCTATCCATGAAATGCTACCAGGAGCTACGTAAATGGTTTGGCTTTTACTGCCCTTTGCTGTTACCAGCAACTGAAATAGATGAGCTGCAACCCACTAAGAACAAGCACAAGTTACTCTTTATAGGCAGTGATTTGCATAGACATGAGGTGGGGAACAACTAGCTGAAGAGTGATTATGCAGAAATAAAACTGCAGAGTGGGGAGGAGTGAATTACAAACTGAATGTAAGTCAACAATGTCACACTGCTGTTAAAAAAGCAAACATCTTACTGAGATATATAAACAGGACTGTCATGTGGAATAGATACGGAGCAATCCATCCACTCTCCACTGCTGGCAAGGTCACAGCTGGAGCAACATGTCAGGTTGGGACATCATGCCTGAAGAAATATGTGAAGGAGTTTGAGCACCCAAAGGAAAGGTGCAGAGGTCTTCAGAGATTTAGAAATGAGCTAAAAAGGCAGCTAGAGAGAACTGAAAGAGGTGAAGGAGAAACCCACAAAAACCACCACTCTTCAGAGGAAAGACTGAGGGGAGACAGGATGACCATAGCATATATTGTGACAAGAGAGGAAAATAAATCATTTTCTACATCTGCTGTGTTTGAGACTGAAAGGCATTGTAGCATAGGAGGTTTGGATTACACATTAAGAAAAAGAGGGTTTGCTCTAAGGGTAATGAAGTAATGCAGTAGACTCCCAGCAAATGGTGAGTTTGCATTGTTGTGGATTTGAAGAACACTTTAGACAAACATCTGATTAATCCTGCCTTGAGGCAGGAGGATAGACTAAGCAACTTCTTGAGATCTCATGCTGCCTATGCTTTAGGATTTCTGCGATCCAAGGACAGAACACTTTGTTGAAGGTCAAATTTGAAAGAAGTTATTTCAGTTCATTTGAGTTCAGGAGTCTGCAAGGGAATGCTTAAGTGAAGAAAAGCATACCACTTTCTGCTAAAATCTTAACAGTAAATAAAAACATTTGAATTTCCACATTTTCATTAATAATTCACAATATGGGAGCCGCATAAAAAAACTGTCTTAGATCATGACTGGGACCCATGTTCTAGAAGCAGCAAAACAGAGAAAGTGCTCAGTTGTGGCTTCCCTGCCATTTCTTTAAATCAGCAGCTCCAAGCTCAAAATGAAGACTTGTTAGTGATATGCAAGCCTGGCTTGTCCCATGCTGTCTGTGATGTTCAGCACATCTTAAATAGCTTTTGCTTTATTTTAAGCATGTTTATTTTCACACAGGTTTGTTTGCGCCCAGCTACCGAATCCTGTGTTAGAGAGCATCAGTGTCATTGACACACCAGGAATCCTTTCTGGAGAAAAACAGAGAATTAGCAGAGGTAAGTCCCAGGTTCAGTTGTCTTCCACAAGACAGTAGTGAAAACCAAAGGAGTCCTATATGAGTTTCACCTCAACCTGTACAAGCTGTAGACAGAAAACCTCTCAGATATACAGCATGACTTTGCAAATCAAGTCCAAAGGGACATTGTTAATCTGTTGTAGAGAATGTAAAATGCTTTCAGGGAAGGTTGCTGACAAGGTCATCCGTACCTATGTCACAGTCCAGTGTTTCCCAGTGGAACAGATTTACATCAGAAAGAGTCAATTAATACCTATCTACTTTGCAGAGAAACACTTACTTTCAGTGACTTATTGATGAGCTAGGCTCCCATGGCAATCAGTCTGGTTTCTTTCCAGTTGACCTCCTGGCAGGTTTCTTGCACTGTCCAGTCTTCGTAGATCTAGCAGAGGACTGGATTGGGCTTAAGAATTCCTGACGCCCAGGTTCCTCATTGCAGTGGGGAATCTGGAAATCTTGGACACCCTGAACGGATCTGATGACTAGCACAGTGTCTTAGTGAACTTCTGAGTATCTCAGGCTGGCCCTCTGCAGTGGGGAAAATCTTAGAGCTTTAAATCTAACATCTGTATTCACTTATTACTTCATAAGGTAATAGTGGCATAGTTCACATTTCTTGCAGGTTCCTTAGACAAAGCTGGTAGCTATGCATCATCTCACTGGAAGAAAGCCAAGAGTAGTAATTGCAGCATTCAAGCTGGAGAAGATTAATTCTCATTCACACTGCCTATTAAGAACGCACAATTAAGTTTCAGCAGCACAGACTCTACCCCAAGTTCTAAGGCCTTTCCCGTATTTTGGTATTCTGTCCCATAAGATTTCTGATGACTCATGCTTTTCCCACTTCTATAACATTCCTTTGCATTGAAATCATTCTTGAAAACTTTCTTTTCACTTTAAATTGAGCAAACACCTTGCACTGAGTCAGGTCTTGTTTGTTTTACTGGAATCTTCCACCACAGGGACCTTAGCTAAAGAAGCATCGGTAAAGGTATAAAGGACAGCCAGAGTTAGTTGAAAACTCGCATTAAGTTTTTTTTAACATGGCTCTCTGCACTGCTAGAGGATAAAAATTCCTTCCAGGCAGTCTGCAAAAGGTAGCAAGATGCACAAGCCTTCAGAAGGTTGAAAACCATGGTATGCAAGCATTCCTCCCTTCAGCAAAAAGTGTGCCCAGGTTGCCAAGAAGGCCAGCAATATCTTGGCTCATATCAGAGATAGCTTGGCTAGGAGGACTAAGGGAGATATAATCCCCCTGTGCTTAGCACTGGTGAGGCTGCAAGTCAAGTGCTGTGTTTAGTTCTGGACACCTCACTACAACAAAGGCTGGTCCCAAGGAGGGCGATGGAGCTGGAGAAGGCTCTAGAGCACAAGTCTTACGAGGAATGACAGAGCTAAGTGGGATTGTTTAGCCTGGAGGAAAGGAGGCTGGAGGGAAACCTTATCATTCTTTACAGTACAGGATGTTGTAGCAAGGTGGGTGTCAGTCTCTTCTCCCAAGTAAGAAGTGATAGGGCAAAAGAAAGCGGCCTCAAGTTGTGTCAGGGGAAGTTTAGATTGGATGTTAGGAAAAAATTCTCCACGAGGAGGATGGTCAAGCATTGGAACAGGCTGCCCAGGGCAGTGGTGGAGCCATCCCTGAGGGATTTAAAAAGATGGGTAGGGACATGGTTTAGGGGTATACTTGGCAGTGCTGGGTTAACAGTTGGACTTAATGATCTTAAAGGTCTTTTCCAACCTAAACAGTTCTGCAATTCCCACAGCTACGCTATCTAGTAAATGCCAGAAATGCTGATGCGCAGCTGTTAAGTTAGGAAAGCCATTGGTGCACTTTGACCCGAGCCAGTAATGCCTCCCCAAACATCTGGGAACAACTGAGGGAACATTGCTCATAAGCAGAGAGGGCTAAAGGGGAGTCCTAATTCTCTAAGCTTTTGCATGCTATACCTATTTGTAGGACTGCCTCAAGTACATGGGACAAGTTCTTCCAGAACAACTTTTCTGTCCTTAATGCAGTTAAGTGTTTATGCGTTGGCCCTGTGACTAGCGTGTGGTCATTCCACTCTCTTGCCGGGAGGCAAGAACTCTAGATGGAGTGCAGCCATCTTCTGCTCATCCTACCATCCCAGGAATTTGCTCTGCTACATTTCAGTTAAGATAAAGGGGCTGTCACAACTTGGCAGCCAACTAACATAATCGCAACAGTTCAGAGTACAGGGTAAGTGGGATCTTGCTAAGTCACTGATTATATCCAGGACAACTTGAAATGGTCCTGTGGACCATGGCCGATGGCCTTTCATTTAATTAGCTAGAGGACAAGTTCCTCATCTGTTTTAAATGAACATAGCTTTGTCAAAGCTGGCAGAACTCCAGCAATTTCTGTCTGCAGGGGATCCAGCCCAAGGAGCAGAAAGAGTCAAGTGTGCTGGGGTGCTTATGTTTAGGAAGGGCTGCTGCCAGGCATTGGCTTGAGTTTATCTCAAGGAAGCTGATGTTTGAAAGGGAGTGCTCACCTTCCAGCTCCCATGGAAGAGGAATAGGAAAAAGGGGTGAGGCTGGCACCTCTACCACTGAACTTACAAGCAAGCTGCCCCCATTACAAGTTGGTTTTGGAGGCTGACAGAGCAATAGTGTGGTTTCTAGGCTGAAGAGAGTATGAAAACCTGCTGACACAGCAAAATGCTCCTGCCTTTACAGAATCATATAATCATTAGGTTTGGAAGGGGCCTCTGGAGATCACCTAGTCCAACCACCTTGCAAAGGCAGGACCAGCTAGAGCAGGTTACACATGAATGTGTCCAGGAGGGTTTGGAATGTCTCCACAACCTCCCTGGACATGCTGTTCCAGTTCTCTTCCACCCTCAACAAGTAAGTTCTGCCTCATGTTGAGGCGAGACTTCTTCCATTTTAGTTTATGGATATTGCTTCTTGTCACTGGGCACAGCCTTCCCAGTCTGCCCAGATTTTGTTTGGGAAAAGAGCAAGACCTGAGGGAATTCTACAGAGGTTTCCCAAGAGATACTTTGAAGTTTCTTAACTGCTGGGAACAGGGGAGTTCTTCATGGCCCTGTTTGCTAGTAGTAGGTTTTAAGATCCTCAGACTGGGGTGCCTGTGACATAAGGACAGGGAAAGGAGCGGACAGTAAAGCAGAAAGAGGAAAAGTAAAGATGCAAAAGATGCTGGGAAAGCCTGCCTGTCCCATGAGAACCAGCAGCGTGTCTAAAAATAGGAAATTCCTCTCGCTGGGAACATCGTAAGTCTGTCTCCTTTCCCATTAGACATCAAGAGCATTAGTCTAATCTATACAGTGCCAATTTAGCAGATTACCATGGTATCAAAATTTAGCAATCCATGAAGGCCGCTTTATACCCCTGAATTTCAAGGCAGTGGCTGTTCTTGTTACTGCATCCATGTTTCAAGCAGCAGGAGCAAGGAAAGTGGGTCTAAAGCAGTGATTCAGTAGGCAAGACCAGGTTCTGAAGCTTTTTATTTGGCTGAACTCAATTCTGAATTAAATTCACTGCCCTGTTGCTGTTGAAAGGCCTAACGTGACAGATAACACAGTCCCTTTCCCAGTGGACAGATACTGTGCAGAAGCACCAGTGTTAGTGCTTGCAGCAGGCAGCATCCTCGAGCTAGCAGCAGGCTTTGCAAATGCAAGCTTTCCTCTAAGGAGTGTTGTATAATTCTCAAGAGCTCTGCACTGGTTTTCTTCCAGTATACCACTACATGATCATAAGAGCCACCTTCCCCCCACAGCAGCCCATGAAGTTTCCCAGTAGCAGACCTGCAAGTTCAGGCCTATCAAGCAGTTGAGGGTAATGCAGTCTGTCATAGCTGAAGTCTGCATCCCCTTGGCATACAATGAGATCACCGGCACTGATACAGCTGCTGCTGCTCTCAGGCTCCGATAAAAGGATAGTCAAAGAGCTGCCTGCAATGATTTGTCCTACTGAGCTGTGTCTCATGTACTTCATGATGGGCACCCATGGTGTTACAGATGTGATAGCTAGACTCTTAGTTTTTACAGGCTTGGTGGGAAGCATTCCAAGAATGTCATGACCTAAAGCATCCTGCCCTTCACTGCTTCTGTATTATCCTTGCCTGAAGGAAAGCCATTTCTCTTCCAATCTTTTTCACATACTGAGGCATGGATCTATGTCTGCACCTAAAGAACTAGTCATTGTATTCCTTCATCTGTCCTTCTCCTTTCTCTTATTGTTTCCAGCTGAGCATGAGGCAACAGCAGGCTGGAGAGATGCCTATAGGCGAGATATTTGTACCAAAGCAGTGCAGTTTTGCCTGCTTTGACAGTTTTATAGTATGGGTGCTACCCACTTGCAAAACACTGTTCTGGTGTGACATAATTAGCCAAGGCTATCCTGCTGGGAGGGAAGACAAGGAAGGGATGACTACTGAAGTGAATGAAGACGAGGGAGGACCACAGGTCAGGTCATGCAGTACTTCAGAGCAGGAGTTAGGACTTCCTCATAATTTGTCATTTTGTGCAGTCTGCCATGCTAATTGAGCCACCTGGTAACAGCAACTCATGCACTTCAGTAGTGGTACTGTCCCTGAGGGACTGGGCCTGACATGCTCTGCTGTCAGTCTCAACCTACACATGTCCTGAGCTGGGCAGATTCAAGTCTGCCAAGTTCAGTGTTGCCTCTGCCAAGCAGTATGTGATCCCTGTTTCAGGGTGATACTTCCTGAATATATCCTGAACACTTACTTCATTTTTAACCTGTATATATATATATGTATGTACATAGGCAATATATGCATCACCTCCTCCTTTCTCCACATTAGCAGAGCACAGGGTCCTAGCCACAGGTCAGAACTGACAGCATCATTTCCCATCAGCTTTCTTGCCGGTATGCACGATTCAAGCCTTTTTCCAGCCTTCCACCCAGTTCCACTGTGCTGGCTGCAGTACACCCCAGGCTTCCCATTGACAAGAGGAAAAAAAGCCCCACACACTTTGCTTGCAGTGCCTCCTGGGAAGGAGAATTCCCAAGTGACCAGCAGCTTCAACACCAGGGATATTTAGTCACTCAGAAGACTGACAGTGAGAAAAATGCTAATGGCAAGAGTCTTGGGCAGTACAGAGCTTTCAGACTTGAGTAAGTCTCAAATAGCCATGCTTGGAAGGGAAGGGCAAATACCAAGGGAGTTGATGTTCTCCCACTTCATATGACATTGTTTAGGGTACAGTGGCAACAAGAAAATATTTTTTCTAAAGAGCCTTGTCATGTGTGCTAGCAACAGCATGATACACAACTGAGAGCATCCATCCTGAAAGCCTCTGACAGGGAGGCATTTCAAATATTTGCTATAATACTCCCTACTGATGATGTTTGCTTATATTTTGTATTTCAATCCGCCTGGCAGGATGAAAGTGCTCTGCTTAGTTTTAACTTCCCACTTCACCTCCTTTGCTGCGGTGAGGCAGCCTCTCCACCAACTTGCCTGATTTTAACACAGTCTCACAAACACTGTACCACTGAAAGGCTCAGTTCCTGCAGTCACACAGCTCTGTGCTTCCTCTAAAAACAACCCAAGAGTGAGCAGAAAAATCTGCACAGTTGTTGTAGTTTTTATTCATAGAAATATATGAAGCTGTGAGCCTGACTTTTCTGACCTGTAAGCAGGGTGCAGAGAAAACCTCAAGATTGTATTTGGGGTTTGGAAAGACCAAACCATGATCTTGGTTAGAGAAAGGGGCTGTCTTCATGATTTCAGTTGGAAACACAGCTATATTTTGCAGTTTCTGAGCTGGAAGTGAAAAAAATCCAATGCAAAAGAACAGAGATTAAATAGTGCACAGATAGAAAAGGCTCTGCTTTTTTTTTTCCCTTATTCCTCTTAACATATGCAAGCACTTAATTTGTGTAACAAGTCTGATTTTTAGAACAGCTGTTCAGTTTGTCCATTTTATCATCTACTGTGCACTCCAGCAGTATCCTAAGGATCTAGTTTCATCAAGGAAAGATAGTCATGCCCATCAGTATCTCATCAATTTGCATTATTCGTGCTCACCGTGTATTCTTTCAGCACTGAGTAACAATGGAGAAGGATTGTTTCCTGATCACTGGTAGCAGCTATCAGTTACTGATGGCCATTTCAGCTCAGGTTTTCAAGCATGATTTCTCCATAGATTTAAACTATGTATACTGGGAGAACTCTGTATTTGGATATTACAATAAAAAGACTTCCTTGGAATTCCAGCTGTTCAGTGCTGCTGTGTACTGACCACTCTGGAAAACGTAGCCTCTATTCAGATGCCTTCTGAGGTCTCAAATCTGCCTAGGAACTGTTTCCTGGATTGGCCCAAGTGCCAGAAAATTCTGAGTCCATCTGTCACAAATGACAAAGATATAAACATGTAAAGGGTAGAGCGGAGGAGGTGTGCTGTGTGGACATAGAAGCTGAGCAGGATGTTACAATGAAACTTTGTTCTGGACAATGCTATCCTTAGTTTTGCTCCACATGATTTCAGTAGGCTTAGTGAGATTTCACTCAGTTTCCACTGACATAGAGAAAGAGCCCTGTCAGGCTCCTGGCCCTGAAACATGAAAGCTAAAGCCTGCCAGTCCAGGTGCTGGTTAATGTCAATGTTAGCATTAAAAATATGACACCCACTCGTCTTTCCTAGCCAAGAACATAGGTAGGTTTGCTGTGCTTTGAGTCCTTTTGACACTGCTTTGGGAAACCAAGCCTCCAAAGCACACGTAGTGTTTCCATTAGTTCTTGGTACTGAGAAGGAGATGCAGGGCACTGGCTGGACAAAGTAGCTCCTAGTGCTGTGAATCAGCAGCTCCAGGACAGGTTATTTCTTTGGGCATAAGCAAAGGCAGAATTGATCAGTATCTGAGGCCTGCTTTAGAAATTAATAACATATAACATTCATAGAAACTTTTTCCTGCTGAAGGACTTCTGTCTACTTTCCAGCACACCCACAGGTATGCATTACAGGAATATCTGTGTCCCTGTGGAAGGCAGCCACTTCCACGGAGGAGTATGGCAGCATTTTACAAAGACAGTTTAAGACGAGCTGCAGTGAGGTATATCCAATACTCTTATCCCCTGGTTTTTATGTTCTCTATTATCCTCTCCTTCCTGGCACCACCAGCACCCACCTTGAGAGAAACTTACCCAAATCACTGTTCTTCCGCCCAGTCCTAGCTGTTTCATCTCATTCTTCCTTATCACCCTCCTCTCTCTGCTGCATCATCTCTCCCAGGGTCTTAAAACAGCTTCCTACCCTGCTTCCCACTCTCTGGTGTGTCCTCAAAGGGATGTGTCACTTCCCCCTCTCTTCCTTCCTCCCTTCATTTTCTTCTTCTGACCATCATGTTGCCTTACTTCTCCTTTGCTTACAGCCATCTGTCACACTCAGGTAACACCTGCCCCTCCTGGCACATTCTCCCTCTCCAGTGTGGGCCATCTGCTTGTTTTGCCATGATGTGGTTGTCTTTGAAGGGCTTTCAGGCGGGACGTTTCCATGACCAGATAGACTAAGCCTCCAAACCCTATTATTCAATTTATTATTCAGATAAAGTCCTTAGCTTCCTGGAATAGGCATTAATTTCATCTTCAAAAGCTGCTCCCTCTCTAGGTAGTCAGCATTTGCTCTGCCAGCTATCCCATCTTCTGATGCTGGCCTCAGATAAGAGCCAATCTATCCTGACAGATAGGGACATGGCCATAAAACTTTGCCCTATAGAGGGCTGCTGTCTGGTGAACATTCAACCTTTGGATAGCACCGGCTTTAAAAGAATGAAAGGGGAGCTCCCAGTGACTAAAATTCAGCAGGAAATAGGTCAACTACTAAAAAAAAGCAGCACAATTTAAAGCAGTAGTGGCAGCAAGCTGAGAAAAGCCTGGTGCAAAGCAGCATCTTTAGAGTTTTAAGCATTTCTTGATCTTACTATACCTGTTTCATCCCACCTGAACTCCACTACCACAGGGGCTGTGGACATACTTTCACAAGACAGGAAATCCAGAGTGCTTACTATCAGGAAAACAAAACAACCCAAGAAAAACAAAACAACCAGTGTAGCTACATGGTGAGAAATGCTGAACCAATACATACACACTCATTCCTGGTTTAAATTGGCTTTAAAATGTTACAGCCAGGCAGATTTTATGCTGGGTCAGGTATCACCTCTGTTCTCACAGTCAGCATAAAGGCTGTATCATGCCTGGTCTGACTTGACAGAAATGTAATTGTATGATCCTGCCAGATCTTAGTGAAATGCATGCTGCCAGGTATTCCAATAGTGCACAGACAAGTATTCATTAAGCCAGTCTGCCTTTTGGAGTCTAGGTGGCAGGGCGTCTACAAGAAGATCATTTTCTCTCTGTGCCAAATCCACTGACTTATCAGCTTTGAGTTAAAATCTGTTGAATCATTTTCACACTGTCAGAAGGAAATCTGTCCCATAAAAAAAAAAAAAAACCCATCTGAGAGAAGAAAGTTATTATCATGTTCATCTTGTCCTCATAATACTGTGTGCTTGGGATTCATTTTCTGTTCATGTTCACCTTATCTGGAGGTTGTGAAAGCTGTATCAGTGATACTAGAGAATGTTCAAGCATGCATCATTTTTCATCAGAAATGCAAATGCAGCCACAAACAGGTAAGAATTACTGAGCAGAAAATTCTCCCCTTTTCATTTGTCTGAACTTCCCTGCAGTGATGGTTTTGCATTTATGCAGCTTGGCAAGCAGATGGCTTCCCAAATGCCCTGTAACTTTAGAATAAAACTGTGCTGTGTTATGTGGATAGCTTCACCCATCACTGAAACGCTGCCAAATCAGAGATAGTAACTGGCTGCTTTGGTGAGAGGCCTTAGCAACACTACAACACTAAGAAGGCGTGAAGAAACATAGCACATTTGCAGTGGAATGAGCAAGGGAATACTTCAAAAACTCCTAATTTGACTGTAGATAAAGATCAATTCTTGGTCTAAGCTCACACACTGATAATCTGCCAGAAGAAAAAGTTAGGCCTTATACACACCTGTGAAGTGAAAAAGGGGTAATAGGATGGAAGTTACAGCAAGATTATAATGCTTAGATTTAGTTACAGAATGAACTTTGTGTGTTTTCAGGTGTTGAGCACCTCCAGCCCTGGCTGGAGTCAGGCAAAATGTCCTCAGTTTTCCACACTATTGAACAACCATCTGAAAATGAAAGCTTTGCTTAAGGAACAATCTACTCCTTTATGTGCTAAAAGCAAAACTAAGAAGTCAACCCTGCAAATCACCAGTGTAGCAATTCTCTAGGCACTTGTCTGTGTGAGAAAACACCATCACAGTCAGACTCCAAGAAGCCAGTTGTAAACAGAGGTCTGTCCCAGCTGCCCTTTCTGCAGGTCAAACTACATGTTAAGGAACAATACAACATTTATGATAACTTTCTCTAAAGTGCCATCACTTAACAATGTGCACACAACTTGGTTTTCCTGACAGATACTTCTATACCAGGGAATTAGAACTGCACAGAGAGAGGTTTCTTGCTTAGCTGGGAACAGGAGAGGTCTCACACATTCTGTAAGTGCCAAAGTTAGCAGGACATACAAGATGAATATATGAGTTGTTTTTTTGTCTCAGTGTGGGATGCAGTTGAGTCCATACTGTTCTACCTGCTCTGAAACATCATCCCAAGTGTAACTCCCCAAAGGCTTTGTTCTCTCTTCGATGGCGATATGCAGGACAGCTGTCAGGAGAATATCCCTAAAGAAGCTGGGAAAGAAAGTCTAGTAATCAATTCTAAATGTTTAATGAAGTCTACAGGGACCTTCAAGGCTGATTGTTACTGTAGCAGCTGGAAACATAGAAAAGGTCGGAGCAGATATTGATGCCCTCTTTTTGTAGAGCAACTTTTTTGTTGGTGAACAGGGAAGTGAAGCTCACAGAACAGATACCTTCTAAGTGCTGTTGTGGATCCAGACTTGATACATGATAAAAATCACGAGCTAAGCACCTAAGGATACTTTTGCTATAATCCTAAGACTGGGGCAGATCAAAGGGCTATGGTCAGTCGCCCAAGCAGTTGGCTAATACCAAGACTACAATGCCACATTTTTAGATACAGACACCTTCCCTACTTCATCTCAGCCTGTATTAACCACAGGGAGGCTAACCGGCTGTTCCTCTACTATCAGAGGGAAACTATCCACATGATCTGTGACAGGACATCACTGTAGCATTACAGTGTGCCTTAGAGAGCATAACTCTGTTTTCCCCTTAATCCCCCCAAGAAAAGGGCTGGAAAAAGCAGCCATGGTGCCATGCAAATGCATGCCAGCTTGACAATAAAGCATCCCAGTCAATGAGATTTGACAAGATTAAACGCACAAACATTTCCAAACAAAGTCAGCCTGACTCATTGCTTCCATGGTGAAAAAGCAAGCTATGTAGCACTGCATATGAAGAATAAACTGTCCTGTCATGCTAAGTGGTTTCCAATACAGCCCAGGCAGAATGGAACATTAGGTGTGGCTATATATGCCGCATTGAGAAGGGAGAGTGGTCCTCATTTGAAAACTCACTGATTTGTGTGCAGAGCAACAACTTACAGCCTGAACCCAGTCCACATGAAGTAAGGTATCTGTATTGACTTTGTCATGCTGCTAGTGCCTCCTAGAGCAATTTGGGAAGGAGTCAGCACGCATGGCTTTACAGCAGATAAGCAGTTAGACCTGTGGAGGTGAGCTCATTAGAGTGAGAACATTTACAGTTAAAAGGCTGTTAATATCTGAAAGCAAGCAGGACCAAGTTTATTCCAATTGTAAGAAGATCTGACTCATGGTTGTTATTGAGGTAAGACAGATGGCCTAGGCAAGATATATGGATAGCAATATAATATATTGAATGCTCAGCAGGTCTTTGTCAAAGGTAATGCCAATTCTGCATTATCTGAAGTTCTCAGCATCAAACATAGCTGAGCGAAGATCCAGGGCCCATTGTTGCTTGCTGCGGCTAGAGAAGGCACCAATGTCCTAACTGAGCAGAAGGCCACTGGTGAGACAGACATCTCATTTGCATCCGATTTCTGTAGATCCCATGGAAAAGAGCAGAGCAAGCTGTCCACATCCAAGAGCACCCCACCACCCCAAACCCTTTTTCTTGTAAAGGGAAAACTATAATTGACCAAAGCAAAACTCTGACCAATGATAATGCTTTGTCGTTGTGCAAGTTCTCAGTAGCAAACAATACCAGTTTATCCAGCTGAAGAGAAAGTTGACCTGACTTGAGAACCAGGATTCCACCCCAGTTTGTTTAGTCACAAGGAAAAGTCTAGTGGCAAAAGTCAAGATCAGAGCTCAGCAGTCCTTCCTTCTGTCGTTCTGACCTAATGACTAGGATGCACTGTGTGTCCTCTAGGTTAAGAGGACAGAAAGAAGAAGGGGGAGAAAGAGAGGAGAACTGAACTAATTGTCATACATTAATTCATGAAAGCCAAGATTAAAATAGTAAAAGGATTTGTATGCAAGTAGTATAAGCTCTGTCCGGATCTCTTCTAACAGAGTACCAGACTCTGGCAACACAGATAACCCCAAGTATCACACAGCATAGAGAGCCTGAAAGAGCAAAGGGAGAACGCCAGCCTCTCAGTGAGGCTGAGAGGTGAAAAACCACCACAGAGCTAGGAAAGAAGGTCATGTTGTTGTTATTGCTGGTTTTTACAAAAACATCACCACCACGCTACTTATCATGCCCTGTATTTCCTAGAGACGCCCCCAAGTCTGACACTGTGTGTCCAGAAGCCTTAGTTCTGAGGCATAAGAAATGTGAACCCACAGTTTGTAGCTTGAGTCCACCTCTGGTGTTCACAGCAATGCTCTCTGCTAAGCATCAAGCACTTAAAGTAAACACAAGTCATTTTGCTTTCTGCACATGCAGGAGGTATGACAGGGTGGTTACTTGGGTAAGGCAGGTTATTTGCATCCTGGGTTTTGAACTGAACGGAACAAACAGTCTCACCAAACTAGAGAAGATCTGAGAGTTATTAAGCAGTAGAGATACGCATCTCAAACCAGTCTGGGTGCAAGTACTGCAATTATCCAGCATTCTGCAGCCTTTTTATGCTATGCTGATGGCCACTAATTCAGAAACTAGGCCTCTCGTTGCCACATGCAAAACTTCTACAGTAGCTGTTTAAGTATAGCAGTTTCCTTGTGATACGAATTTAAATGAAGCATCTGTAGCACAAGTTCAGGATTTCTTTGGGTGATTTCTTGAGATGATGAGAGCTATCCTTAACTCTGCACCTTAGGTGTTTCAGTGTGAAGGACAATGCCTCATCTCCACCTCTGATGAGGAATGATGTTTCACATTGCCTTTATCAAGCTACCTGATCTTACTGGGGCAGCTTACCCTTTGCAAACTTACCCTCAGGTGGCATAGCTCTGGTACAGCAAGTAGGCTTTTTTATTCCCATGCACGTGCATCTCAGCTTTTCCTCTGTCCCTTGCAGGTTATGACTTTGCTGCTGTACTGGAGTGGTTTGCAGAGCGGGTTGACCGCATCATTCTCCTTTTTGATGCGCACAAGCTGGACATCTCCGATGAATTCTCTGAGGTCATCAAGGCCCTGAAGAACCATGAGGACAAGATGAGAGTTGTTCTCAACAAGGCTGACCAGATAGAGACTCAGCAGCTGATGCGGGTGTACGGTGCCCTCATGTGGTCCCTGGGAAAGATCGTCAACACTCCTGAGGTCATCAGGGTCTACATTGGATCCTTTTGGTCCCATCCGTTGCTCATCCCTGACAACCGCAAGTTGTTTGAGGCAGAGGAGCAGGACCTGTTCAGGGATATCCAGAGCCTGCCCCGCAACGCAGCCCTGAGGAAGCTGAATGATCTCATCAAGCGAGCGCGGTTGGCCAAGGTGGGTGTTGGCATAGAACCCCCCAGGCATTCAGTTTGGACTGTCTGCAGGATGGAAGGTTTAGGGGAGTGGTTTCGGCCAGTTTGGCTTGCAGAGCTGGTGGATCCTCCTTTCTATCCATCCCATTTCACTCAGGCCTAGCATATTAGTCCTATGCGCTTCAAGGAAGAAGGCACCTCCTTTTCTTGGTGCTTCAGTCATGACAGGCTACAGTGAGAAAGGTAGCTGCAGATCAAAGCAGGTAGCACTTGAAGGGATCTCAAAAGTTGCTCTGTGGTAGCAACTTGAGAATTAAGACTTTTCAGTATGTCAGAACCAAGGGAATTGGTAAGCTCTAGCTCTTTTACCTTAACCTTTCTTAGCCAAGAGAAGTACCTGTACACAAAGGAGGTGGAGACTCACAAGAATGGCAGCTAAGCCTGCTGTATCTCTGGGTATTTGAAATGAGCTGAATGAAGCCTCTCAGAAACCAAGGAATAATCCCATATAAATTGAGAAGAGAGATCAAAGATCCCTAGAAAGCCATCTATGCAAGGGTCTTCATTTCTAAGAGAAAACACAATGTCACAAGTTAAGGACTGGTGTTCCTACTAAAACAGTAAAAATTGCCTAGAGAGCTCCAAAAACCTCTGTCTTTAGTTCAGACTGGAAAAGGATTATTCCCAGGAAGGCCATGCCCAGTGGAAGAAAAAAAGCCCACACCACTCCTTCCAGGAAGTGCATATGAATGTTACTGTATGTCCAGGACTCAGACACTGTCTTCACCTTGTCTTAGCCCAGGTAGAGCACACAGCTGAGCAGCATGTAACACTGCAGCAATAATCAGTAGGTACAAGCAAGCTGAGGAGCTGAGCTTGTTCTTCAAGGTGGGACAAGATGGAGCTGAGTCCTGGGTACAGATACTCTCTGCTGGGAACAGTTTTCTAATATGCTCTTTAACACTTTTCTTCATTCTGTATCATTTAATGCCCTTCAGGTCCATGCCTACATCATCAGCTCCCTAAAGAAGGAAATGCCCTCAGTGTTTGGGAAAGACAATAAAAAGAAAGAGCTTGTTAACAACTTGGGAGAGATTTATGCCCGAATCGAACGGGAGCATCAGATCTCACCAGGAGACTTCCCTAATCTGAGGAAGATGCAGGTAAGCAGTGACATCTTGGCCAGATCACCAAGCATCCAAGGAAAGCATTGGAGTACCTCAAGGTGTATGACAGAAGCCATGCAGACACTGTTGTTGCAATTATTGTTGGGAAAGGCCTGTTATAATGTTGAAATAGGCCTTGCAATATGTGCAGGCTATATTTGGCCATGAACATTTTTGCACATAGAGCTCGTGTGAAGCTACAGCTGCCTTCATTTCTCAGATCTCTGCCTGAATAGCACTTGACAGCAAATTATTTCTTCTGGTTTTCTGTATTTTAAATTCCAGGTTCCATTTACAGATTTTTCAGGCCTAAGAATATTGGTAATGTATATTAAAAGAAAAACTACAACCAGAAAAAGTTACACATATGCCCCCCTCCTTAAGAGCTGCCTTTTTTTTTCATCTACTTCACTCCGTATATAGAAAGAGAGAAAGAAACCTGTGGAAACTTAAAGCTCCTCTTCTGGTTTAAACAGAGAAGCAGGTTTTCTGTTCTGCAGAGCTAAGACCTGACCCAGTGTTCATGCAAGTCAAAGACTTCAAAGAACATTGGATCAGAGCCTTGTATTGTATATTCAGACAATGCTGGACACTGCTACATTGCTGCATGGCTTCAGTCCAAGCAGAAACCTGTTCCGAGTTGCTAGCTGTTGAAGTCATTACTAGTTCCCTATGGAAAACACACCCATCTGCTCTTTTGTGAAGTATATTTTCCATAAGTTCTTGGGAATGAGATCTATGGAGTGTATCCAATAGATGATCCCATTCACTGCTTGTTAAAATGCATGTTTAAAAATAACTGTACCAATCCAGAAGGAGTGAATAGTGTGGATTTAACAAGTAGAGGGTGAAGGATAAAGCTGTAGGTCGTTTTGCAGTTTTTAGAAGAGACTTATCTGCAGTTGCTGCTCAAAGCACTTTTCCTTAGCTGTGAAAATTACAGACTGAGCCATGCTGTAAAGACATGCTCACCTCCTTACAGGCATGCTACTGCCTTTATGGCATCCGAAAGGTGCCCTGCATGCTGATGAATAAACAAGTCTTTTCCTAGAGTAACATCTCCTTCCCAGAATGCAGAGGGGGAGGGAATGCAGAGCACTGGCTGGAGGATGTAGCAAGAGTTGCAGAACCAGTTTGCCTTGAGCAATTTGGTCTTCAGGGAGATTGTTTCTATGTAACTTGGAAAGGAGTTTTACTTGCATATGGCCATGGTCTTGGCCTTTGAGTAAACCACTCCTTTCTCACCGTGTACCACCTCAGCCCCCTTTCGTAGGCGGAGATAATTTTCTGTAGGGCTTAAAGAGTATTTAAGTAAGAGCAAGGCCAGCCAGAGAGATGCTGAGGAGCAGAGTTGTCAAAGGAGGGAATGCTGAGCTCCCCACTCCTCCTCTGCAATAGCAGGTTTTTTTGAGCCAAACGGCAGACAGTCATCCCACTCTACACTCTTACTGCACTGTGCATGGCCGTGTTGCTCACATCTTGCTGTGTTGTCCCACTTTAAGGATCAGTTGCAAGCCCAGGATTTTAGCAAGTTCCAGCCCCTGAAGAGCAAGCTGCTGGAGACAGTGGAAGACATGCTGGCTAATGACATCGCCCAGCTCATGGTGCTTGTACGCCAGGAGGAGTCACAGCGGCCAACCCAGATGGTGAAGGGAGGAGCCTTTGAAGGCACCTTGCATGGTCCATTTGGCCATGGCTATGGCGAAGGCGCTGGTGAAGGGATCGATGATGCGGAGTGGGTGGTGGCCAGGGACAAGCCCATGTATGATGAGATCTTCTACACACTCTCACCTGTCGATGGTAAAATAACTGGTGCCAATGCAAAGAAGGAGATGGTAAGGTCTAAGCTGCCCAACACGGTACTGGGCAAGATATGGAAACTGGCTGACATCGACAAAGATGGCATGCTGGATGATGAGGAGTTTGCCTTGGCGAATCATCTCATTAAAGTCAAGTTGGAAGGTCATGAGCTGCCAAACGAGCTCCCTTCCCATCTCCTCCCTCCATCCAAAAGGAAAGTAACAGAGTGAAAGGAAAGTTACACGGGAGAGGGAAAGGGAATGGGGGGAGAAAAGATCTAGAAAAACATGTTTACTTAAATTATACCTTTAGTGGCGAGATCAACTTTGGATTTATACTTATTTTGTTGTATGAAGAAAAAAGAACAAAAACGTCCAGTCCTTCACGATAATATGCAATTAACTCTTCCAGTGTAACATCCCTGCTTTCTAATGTGTAGTCTGTAAATATGAAGGTAAGGAAAGTATGTTGAGATTAGGAGGGTCTGGTAAGCAGGAGTAGAATTAAAACTGAAGTGGGCTGCATTTTTTGAGTGGAGTAGGCACTAGTGGAAACCTGCTAACTGCCGCTGTCACTCCTGAGCTTTGGCTGCACCCTCTGCTCTTAATGAGTCTCACAAACTTCAGGAGACAGATCTTGATAGCAAAGAGGAAACCACAAGGTCTCCAAGCTATTGGCCAAACTAAAGAGCACTTCCTGATTGACAAACATAAGCCCACCCTAAAATACTAGTTACTAGACCCCAGAGTTAAGACTTTTAGGAGCCTTGATTTACTGTTAGATTCAAATTTTACAAGTGTTTCCCTGTCCTTAAGGGAGTTAAAAAAAAAAAGACGAATAAAATCTGAAACAGCTCTGAACTGGGCAGCTGGAGTTCCTCATTGTTTGCTGTGGGACAGGCACTGAGAATTCCCAATCGTCTCTACCTCCTGTTTCAGTCCCCAGGGGAGATTTGTTCTGCAGGCATAGCCAAGAGAACCACCCCACAAGGGATACAGAAGGAGGGGGCACTAGAGGCAGACATCAGGTGGGTTGGAACACCACTCCCAGGCTCACTGAACATTTCGTAACCAGTGGATAGTGTTTTCTCTTTAAACTATGGTGTTGTTTATCATTCCTGTGAAGTGACATGTTTACTCTCATTGTCCACAGCGTAAGCTAAGGTCCCATTCTTAATGTAAAGATAGGAACCTGTCACTGTCAGGTAGGTAGATGGTCCATCATGAGAACAGAGAACACTGGGGCACAGCGCAGAGCTTGCTCTGCTACCTGTGCCCTCACAAATGTAGCAGAGATGACAGCCTTCACCCACTTCCCTTCTCACCACACAGTAACACTTGATCTCCAGAACCTCTGTCCTGAGCTAAGAGACCCTCTCCCTCCTCTTTCATGCTCTGAGGTTTTTGTTTTCAAAACCTGATTTTGGCAGAAATCCCTCTATTTCCTATTTTGTTTCCTGAACACACAGACACACAGAGGCACTCTTCTGGGTTTTGTTGTTGCTTTGGAGCAGCGTGTTGTTCCAATTCCTGTTGTCACTTTATATAAGCTGAGCTCCTACTGTGATGAAAAACCAAGACAAGTGTAACTTATTTTATATCTCTGTGTTCATATTATATAGAGAAATATATTCTGTGTATGTAGGGTGTGCTTATTGCAGTACATTTATCACTTGTCAAAAATTAATGCATTAACCTCTTTTGTACCCTGGTCCCAAAACATTATTAAAAAAGAAAGGCCAGATCTGTCTATTTCTTTACCTAGCAAAACAAAATGCAGCTGAAAAGGGGAAAAAAAAGCAGCTTATTTCTGCATGCCGTGGAACGAGGAAATGATCCTCAGCACATTCCCAAATGTGCACATACAGACCAGCCCTGCTGGCTTCGGGTGTGCACTGCTGAGTAACTGGTTAACATCTGCAACATCTCCTTTCTCTTCTGGCAGGCTAATCACAACCTCAGTACTTGCTGAAGCAAGTGGAATTGTACCCACCACTCACCCTGTTCAACACAGAGGGAGGTAGCCACCAAATAATTAGGAAAAGGAATATATTGTCTGACTGGCAGGTGAAAACTCTTTCAATGCTAGAGGTTTATCAAAAGGGCACAAAAAGCCCCAGCAGGCCCTAGTCTTGCTGGTTCTAATTTTGCTTCTGTTGTCATTGCCTTTTCTTCACGTGTTGATTACAGCGATTGTTATCCCCAGAACAGGACAGAGGGATGCACAAGTAAGACAGTGAGAGCAGATAGGCTTGTACTGGGGAAGCATGCAGAAAGAGGGTGTGAGCTGTAGTGGTTGGCACAGTTCCCATTTGGCATCCATATAGGAGAAAGAGGTGAGAGGAGATCATAGGGTGGAGAGCAAGAAGCAAAAAATGCACATTTAGAAGGTCAGCAGAGTGACTGTTACTCCAGCTCAACTACCTAGCAACCCCCAGTTTCACTGTCATTACAGGTGTGCATATCTGCTAATGCTGTCCAGGTCATTCTGATGTCCAGGCATTCATCTGGCTCCAGGTTGAGGCTGAAAATAGTCCCCTGAATCAGCCCTATCTCCAGGTGGGGATGATTTTCTGATGCCTGCTCATACAGCACATTGGTTGTGCCAGTCATGCCATGCTGAAATCTAGCTTAAAAAGCAACTAATAACTGGTTTCCCTCAAAGGGGATGGCAAGTAAGGTCTGTTAGTCTTTTTCCAGTATATACCAGCAAGGTGCTCAGGTAAGCCTGTTGTAACGGGTATCAAACAGCTTTCAGGGCACAAAATGTTTTCTGCTTGATAGCTAGGACATAAAAGCTCACAAACCCAACCACTACTTGTTAAAACACACGTAGTAGACCAGTTTTCGTTGCACTGACTGCAGGTGTTCTTTAGCAGTCTCAATAAAAGGCTTGCTGTTAAACAGGAAAGAGCAAGAGATTGTGTTGCTGGTAGCAGCAGGCAGCCCCCATACCATAGCTGGACCACATTCAGGGCTACAGCATGTGCCACAGCTCCTGCATCTGCTCTGAGCATTGTGCAGAGGCTCCAGCTCTACATCCCCACACCAGCCTCTCCAGGATGCGTCAGCAGGATTCACTCGGAAGGGACAGTGGGACAAATTGCTCTGCCAGTACAGGCCAAGTGCACAAAACCACCGCAGCGTGAGAAGGTTCGTTCAGCGCTTGCGCGGAAGCCACTTGTGCTGTCAGAGTGCAACTTCCCCAGCCGTGTTGGAGGGGAAAAACCAACACAAGCATTTTAGTGACGGTTACTTAACACGGTTGCACTGTAGTGCAGCAACGGGGCAGGAGACAAAGCAACCCCATTACAGAGGGAGCAGGACTGCATCTTGAGAGGCTGTTTCCAGAAAGGCAGTTTACAGATAGTCTTCCATATTCAGATAAGTTTATCCTGTGCATTTTACTTTCGTTAAGCTCTTCAGGAAATGAAAGAACAAAACCACACTCCAACCCCCACACCAAACCCCAAGCACCCTGAGGTTCTATATGCAACAGATGCAATCCTCTCTCTCCAGTATAGCCATGAGAAGATACACATTTCTCTATCCCTTTCCCACAGACAGCAGCTGCACAGCCCCTCTTTCTTCTTTTCCCTTCAGAGTTACTTTTTGGGCAGTCCCAGCCACTTGTTCCTCACATATGCAGACAGGAGGTGATTTCCCAGGCCTACAAGGACTCTATGTCCAATGTGCCTGTTCTTGCCAGTTCAAGAAACCATGCTCCCAAAGGTATTATCTGCATCCAACAGTGCTTCCTTTTTGTAAGAGCAGTTCTCAGTTACTGAACAAGGTTTTCCCCAGGAAGTTATACAGAGGAACCGATTCATTTGCTCATGTCTGTGGGTGGGGGATTACATCACATGGGTATGCGAGTATCACTCACTGCTTTCATGGCCCTCTATCCATCCACAGACAGAGGGGCTTCCACAAGGTCAGAAGAACAAAAAGGTCCTTCTACTTTCTCTGAGTAAGGGCTGCATTTGGTCTTTTCTCTTTCCATTCCCTTCTGGGAAGGATTTGGAGAATAAAATCTGTACCCACAAGCTATATGGGCTAATAGATGGGTTTCTTGAAAATTTAAGTTCTCCCTACTGCGGAAAACAATGGGCAGATAGGATCACCAGTTCTCCACTACCATTTGTGTGAAGGGAAGGATAGTAATTACACTAAGTTCCCCGGATAAGATTTCACAGGGGGTGTGTAGTTTAGAAAAAGGCAATTACTACTGTGAGCTGGAATTCAGCCAGCATGCTGCAGTTCAGAGGGATTTCTAATCAAACAAAAAGTTAGAATCACTTTTTCCATCATTTCAAGTTCCAACATAAACTCCATACAACAATGAAATTGAATCTTCAGTCTGGAAACCATTCTTTTAACTTGTTCTTATTATGCCTTAATGCTTTGTCCATATGACAGCAACCTGTGGTTGGGGAAACACAGTTGTGGGCCAGTTGACCTCACCTAGATTGACAGTGTTCCTGCAAGTGCAGCAGGGCCACACCTCTTGCATCATTGATAGCTTCTTCCTCTGCTATTGTTTTAGCTCAGTGCTTCTCTTACTATAGGGACAAGTTGTGGGAAGAGGGATTAGGTAACTCCACATTTAGGCTTTGGCAAATCAAGGGACATGATAGACTTTTTGACCTCTTCCTAAACTCAGAAGCCCTAAAGTCCTTCAAAGCTTGACAGATGGGCATTTGAGAACACTCACCGAGAACACCATTCAGTTATCACAGAGGAACAGCTTGACTATAACAGCAAAGTTATTTTTGTGGCATTTTCATGATACAGTATTTATTATTTTCTGTTTTTTTCCCTTTTCTTTGTGCTTTCCCTCCTCTTCCTGATCTGTGCAAGGGTGGGGGAAAACAAGGCTTAGTTTGGGAACCTGACATCCCAAGACGTTCAAGGCTAGTGCAGCAAGTCAATCACTGTGTAGCTTCCCAGCATCTTCAGGCACTGCAGATAGAGTAATGAAGCCAGTATTTAAATGAATGCATTTTAAACAATTCCTCTCTGGCCAAAGGCAGAGAAATCCCTGGCGAGTTCAGCACACGTTGTCCACGGTGCGCCCATTCCACCGATGCCTTTGCTGGTCAGGAGCACGTCAAACACTGTGAGAGTTGCTAGGTTTAAAACAGGCTCTCCTCCAGCTACTTACGTATTGTGTAAACAAGCATCAGCAAGGGCTCCATTAATGTCTTCTGAAGACATGGACATGAGAGATATTTATAGGCCTTGGATTATATTGTCCTCCTTGCCTGTGCCATCGTGCAGACAAATGAAGGGCGTATGCGTGGAATTCCTCTCCTTGTGCCTCACAAGACTGCTGCAAGCAAATGCCAACTAAAAACTGTCTCTAAATAGCTTTTACCCATTGCTCAGCCTACCACCCTCCACATCTATCAGCAAGATGAGAATCACAGAAACTCCTTATAAGGTGGTGGCAGAAGGAAGCACAGCTCCCCGGGAAAGCTCTCTGGCCACTTCTCTTACCTCCTTCAGCCATCAGTTTTCAAGGCAGAGTTTCAATATCTTTTCCCCTGAAGCCAGTGGAAAGGTATCAATGCAAGAGCTCACTTCCTGTCTGCCTGCCATGCTTGAGCCATTCACAGAACAGACAAGGGAGAATTATCTGCATCCAACTATCTTTAAAGCTTCACATAGCACAGGCATCTCCAATTTGTACCATAACTACATAACTGGAGTCCCAGCTGGCAAGCTAGCAGGCATATCAAATTCTCAAAAGCCTAACTGCTCTCTGATTAGCATGGAAGGACCCAGTCCCTCAGTAAATAGTTCCTTCACAGGCCAATGAGGAGTTTCAGCTCCTTTATGTACACAGAAAGCACATGAGCAGCTTAAGCATCCATAACAGCTAACTAGCACCCATCAAAGTGGCTCTATCGCATGGAGCAAACCCTTAGCAAACTAGAGAACTCACACTATTTGCCACAAAGGAAGGTTAGTTCTCTAATTAATATCATATCTTTGATGACTCATCCTGCAAAAGGGATAAAAGCAGTAAAGAAGTCGCAGCTTGCAAACTAAACTAAAATAAGAAATGGTGGCATGCTTCCTAGGGTCCCATGAGCAGCCACCAGCATGCATTAGCAAAGCACACCTAAATTCCTTCTTCCTTCCGAGCCATGCAAGACGTGACTCTTCCTTCTGAAACTGAGCAGCCTCTAAAGGGTAAAGGAGAAGATCTAATGGTTGACATTTAATGCTGGTCCGGAGCTCTGTAGGCTGCTCAAGGCCAATAAATCATCCAGCAACCAGAAGAGCAATTGAAGTTTTGCTGCCTAGAGGTGTCTCACAGGCCCTGGAGTTAACAGAGCTTTACAGAACAGGAGTTAAGCAAGCAGTGCATGTCAACCCCAGGTCTCACAGGGAGCCTTAATCGAAATCCCACCATGGGTCAAGTACTGATGATGCTCTGGGACCTAGTTTTTAAGCTCTGGTTCAAACCTGCTTCAGCCTCAGGCAGGCAGTACATGCTATAAAACAGCAATTAGCTCCCAACAGAGCTATGTATGTACTTTGCCTTACCACCAAGTATAGTGATGGTTGAATGCTTTGTAAATATCCAGGCCCATATCAGCTAAACCATAGCCCATGGACCACTGACTGTCTCAAACCTGTTTGTGCAATGATGCAACCTTTATGGTGATGGGGTTTTAGTAGTTTTGTGTGTCCCTTCCACCAACACTTCCCAGGAACGGTGACTGACAAGGCAGTGAGGTTTGGCAGCAGTACTTTCTTAAAGCTCTGCTGACTGAATTGTTCCAGCCCTTTGCCTGCAGTACATTCGCCATGTCATGAGGAGAGGGGATGCTGGGGAGGAGACTCCGCCAAGCCTCAGGCATAGCACTTCAGCAGAACAGCAGAGAAGAGACATGTGCTGTCCATGAAGTGGTAAAGTCTAGGCTTGAAAAGCTTTTCCCTCCCCCTCCAACCTCTGCACAGCTCAGCGAAACCCAGAATCGCAGCATCATCTCAGCCTTGGCAGCATTTCAGTACAGACCCGAGGTCAGAGTTTCACATCTCTTGTGAGAACCTGGAAGGAGCTTTGTTTGTGGGTTTCATAACAACTGGTTTTCTCAAGGCCACTCTGTGTCCTTCTTCCCCTCCCAGGAGGGCTCTGGGGAAGTACAGCTCCTCACTCAACCTGCGCAGCAGGAATGAGGAAGAAAAGTGCTTCTCTTGACACCCCAAAGACCTTTGGAGATAGGCAAGAGTAATGGCCCTTGTCCTGTAGCCCCCTGGAAAAAGTCAGCCCCTGTCAGGTCCCAGAGCAACACAACAGAGGTGACTTCCCAGCCCTCACCACAGGAGAAGCTGGCAAAGGCACAAAGGGAGGCCCAGAGGTGAGACCAGGGGACAGGGAGAAGCTGCTGAAGTTGGTCAAGATGCCGTGTACATGCAGCCAGGGCAGGCTGCTGCAAGTAGAGTGTATTGAAAGCAGGTCATGCCTCCACGGAGGGTCTGTCCAGTCATCCCAGAGCAGCTACTTTCCACCCAGGACGAAACATGGATGTCTCCTTCACAGGGGAAGGGAAATAAGCCCTGCAGAGCAGGAGATAATTAACTGCTAATGTGACAGATCAGGACACATGGCCCTTTCCAGCGGCCTCTATCCCAACCCTGTAGGGATCATGGAAGGTCACAAATATTTCTAACACTGTTTCTGATGGGTCACCTCGCTCGTTTCACTTGGGTCACAGAAATAAGGGCAAACGGACAGCCTGCCACCACCTCCTTTCAGGAGGGCAGTTATGAACAGAAGCTGGCATGGTCCTTGAGAGTGGCAGGCCACCATCACAGCCAAGAGGCATGTGCCTTGCTGCAGCCTTCCCCTTTCCACAGAAGGGGATTTACTCAGCCACCTTCAACATCAATGTCAGAGCTGTGATTTACATGGAAAGCCAGGGTGACACAGAGCTGGCAGGCTCACCTTAGCTACTTGGACACCACTGGGGAAAGAGGATGCACAGACATGGCTTCCCACCATCTCCAGGGCCGGTCAGACCTGTTCACAGACCATTTCCCCCCCTCATCTAGCCAAGAGAATGCCTTTCAAGGAGCCCACCACCCTGGTTGGAGGTTTGCAACTGAGCTGCTGGACCTGCCACTGAATTTACAGCGTTAATTATTCTTGAGGCACCTCAAAGCCTCACGAATAATCAGAAATGCAACCTCATTGCCTGCCCCAAGTCCTTTGCTGGAAGGGCAAGGGAGACAAGCACCTCCCAGCCCTGTAAGCAACTGCTGACTCCAGCAAGAGAGACCAGGCCAAGAGGCCATTTCCAGGAGAGGCAGGCTGCTGTTATCAGCTCCCCAGAGATGAGTGTGCAAAATACCTGGCATATTATATCCCTTGCATCATCTGTATTCAATTGTATATCTAAGAGGGAAGGGGAGGGGGGAAAGAAAGAGGCTCTTGACTTCTGCCCAGGAAGATGAGATAAGGTACAAGGAGAGGAAGAGTGATTTTTACAGCCCCAGCAAATAGCTATTTACTTCCTAACGAAGTGCTAGTGCAAACACAGAATGTAGTCCAAGGAGAAAAAAAGGCCATTGTTTACTGGGTTTCAGACAAATGTCTTTAAATGCCCTATTAGAGAGATAAGGGCATATTAAGAGAGAAAAATGAGTTCACACATGAATGCAGTTATCAAATGCACTTGTGTTTGGCCAAGTTCATCAACTACACATGGCCTAAGACTTCAAGCAATCATGGAACAAATCCATTTCCCAGAAGCACAGAACACAGCATGCTAAACGTGCCCAGAGCGCTCTGGGTAGAAGACCGTCATTTAAAAACAGAGGGGTGGAAAACAGTTGATCTTTCTATTTGAAGATTTGTTTCAGAGAGGGATATCAGACCAGAAGCCAGTAAGCACAGTCAGGTTTCAAAGTGCACCCATTATCTGTTGTAAGATGGAAGGATGGAGATCTTTAACCTCAGACTCTGGTTTTATAGGGATTCCTCCAGCTGAGTGGGACCCCAAGTCATGCTGAGAAATGCACTGTCCCCAATAAAGCGTTGCTCCCTATACTCCCAAAGCCACAGTGTATTTCTAAATGCCAAGCCAGGAGCCCATCGAAAAAGTGTTTTGCATCACTGGTGGCACTCAGTGAGCTTACTCAGGACGTCATCCTGGCTCTTCTGCATGACCCCACTGCCATTAGGAGAGATGGTCATGGGTTATCCACTCAAAGTCTCCTTTTCTTTCACAGCCCAGAAGCTCAGCTTTCCAAACAAAAGTTTAATTCTTATTTATAGGCAAAAGAGATTCGCCAGCAGAAATTAAGACAGAAACAAGCACTTTAGTCAGCAGTGAACGCGACAAGCACGATAACCTGGCAGCAGCATTGTGCTTCCTCCTTCGCATCACACAGCTGACAGCACACAAAACAGCTCTGTTAGAGAGATTGCTGCGATGCTTTGTGACAGCAATCCACAAAGCACTCCAACAGCTACACCAGGGGACAAAAAAAGGCAAAATGAAAGGAAATACTGGGCAAGGAGCCAGTGCTGATCAGCCCAGCTACCCGGCAGGTTTGAATGTTAATCTCTTGATCTCTATACACAAAGCACACACACTGAGTTTTCAGACACATTTTACTACATTGCATACCACCGTTTGGGGTTTTAAATCCAAAGACACTTTGGAGCAATGCTATCTTTAAAGAAACTACTTCTGGATATGAACAAGCCCTCTGTGCTGGAGATGGGCGCACCAAAACTGGGGCAGGAAAACAAACCAGCCAACCCTCTGTGACAAGTTTGACAAGCTTCAATAGCATATATATATATATATAGTTTTACACAGAGACACCTGCATGTATTTGGAATACAAACACACAGGATTTCATACAGCAATAATCTAGGAACCCCCCTGCCAAAAAGTTCTAGACCATCCCAAGTGCTGCACTTACTTTTGCTGAGCAACAGTCAGTGAAGACTAAACTTTTGCATGTTTTGGAGACATATTTCTGTTGTTTCCTGATCCAAATACAGAAAAAAGCCAGGATCATAATTTAACCATAGAAAACAATGAAAATCTTATCACTGTAAATATATGTAGTAAGATAATACAAATCCTGTTCCTTGGCATTTCCCCTCCACCCTCCACTCCTACCACTACCCCTTCCAGCTTTAGAGCCTCTCCCGTGCTTGTATGGAAGATTGACGCCCATCTTAAGGCCATAAATTACACACAAACAGCCACTGAAAGTAGCAATGACCGTAGGGTAACACTTCCACAAAGCAATAGAGTTTCCTGGCAAGCTGATAAGAGTTTCCTGTTTTGAGTTTTGGGTTGGGTTTTTATTTTTTTCTGATAAAAATTGACTCTCTCAAACATCTTGGAAAGGAAGGACCAGCAGATATTTTCTTGCAACATAACATATTTGGGGGGAGGAAGAAAAAATGAGTTCTGTTTTGCTGAATATGAAACGGGGACCCGGTCCAAGAAACCTGAGCGCATCAGCCAAGAGGAGCACGTTGAGCCCATCACCACTTTGGGGTGATGGATGAGTGTCCGGGCACGCCTTTGGTCCTACCCTGTGCTCTCTCCTCAGCTTCTGCGTTTTGCACTGCCTCTGGCAACACTCACAGTTTCTAGCACAGGCAAAAAAAAGCTGAAATCTCCAGGGACACAAACTCTACATTTACCTATCTTATTGGGGGTGGCATGAGCTGTGTTACATCTGGGCACGTATGCGTGCTTGAGGAGAGACACCAGATGGGCAGCTGTTTCCTCTTACAACTGATCTGCCCTGTATTCACATGGGGGGATCTCAGACACAGGTTTTCACTTGAAACTTCAAAGTCACAATGAGTACTCCTGTGGAGTTGCCTGCAGCCATCCTGATGGCCTACATGGGAAACCCTCTCCACCACCCTCACTATCCTGGGCCAGACCACAGGTCCTATATCTGGGCCAAACAGGTTATATCAGATGAAGCAGTACCCTTCTCTGCAAGTGCCCCAGGGGGCTTTTGGTGGAGGATTCACACCCCCCCATCCAGCCCAAAAGCATTCACACACCTCCCTGTGTTGGCCAGTTCTGCAAGCCTCTCTTCTTCACAGGTAAGAGAAGAACCAGTACATGTGCTTGACTCAACATCAGGTATGAGCACACGATATCCTACCAGATTCTCACACAAGGTTTTAGTGTTTAATGCCCAAGTCAGCTCTCATTAAAAGAGGAATAACCAGCTGGAAACTCAGTCCGCTCCAGAAAGTCAAGTAAAACTAACTTTAAATGCCCTATTTCTCTGCTGGTATGCAGGCCCTGCCCCTGGGAAGGGGGAAGGCAGGAACAGAGACCCCCCCAACTCTGCCCAACACAGGAGCAGTCTGGGCAGTCATGACAGCCATCTCAAGGGATCAAACCAGCAAGGTGATGTTTTGCAAAGCAAAACCTTTTCTGCATAAGCAAGATAATTTTACAGGGTGAAGTCCAAAATAGATTGCACACTGCAGAGGAAGAGCAGCCCACTTGTGACTGGTATTTTTCCCAAGTCAAACTAGGTACCATTTCCCATCACTTCTCTTTTGAGCAGAATTTCATTACTTCAGCTTACAGTAAGTGACAGAAGTGAGAAGCACTTACACAACACAGCAGAGATCACAGACTTGCATTTTTGTGTGCTTCCAGACATCCACTTTTCACTGTATGCAAGCCACATGCAATCATTCACACACAGGGTTACCCAACATCATTAAATTTCTTGCTCATACCAGATATCAAAGCTTCCAACAACTCTCCCCACATACACACTTCAGTGCTCAAGAAGACAAGCAAAGCAATGATGTTAAACTTAAATACATACAGCTGACCAGGCCAGCCACAAACAGGAGCAGTAATGGATGCTACAACCCTACCATCTCCCCAAATCAAAAAGCCATCTTCTAAAAATGGCACTATGGCTGAACCAAAAACCCAGGCAGCTCCCTTCAGCCCGAGGCATTCAAGAATGTTCAAAACCACCACCAAATACCTTCACCTTCCTCCCCTACCTGTTCTCCAAAGGCTGTGCCCTTCACACAATCTGCTTCCCAGCAGTAATGCAAAACTACCCCTCTCTCCCCAGCCTTTAAGGCCTTCATATAATTGCATTAAATAGGAGGAGACTAGCTCAGGTGAAAGAAATTCAACTCTCAGACTCATTTTACCTGGCAACTCAAAACCTCTGCTGAGCACTTGCAGAGGTCTGGCTAACTCAAGCTGTCCCACTTGATTTTTCTGGGCTTTCCTGTCCTGGTGAAGGCTACAAATGCTCTTAAGTACTTCTTCCAAGCAAACAACCTTTCAGGATATCTTTTGCAGTCAAAGGCTCAGAGCAAAGCTTTGCTTTTGAAAAGGGTCATTGCATGGTTTTTCTTTATGCCCTCTCAGAACAGGCAAAGCAGAGCAAAGTCTATGTAGGGTCAGCCTGGGTAGAGCTAGTGGTGGTACCCCTATGGCAAGCGAGGGCTGAGACCCTTCGCACTCAGTGTATTTGCTCTGGTGCTCCTGTTGTGCTTCAAAACATCCAACTGTCACAAGTGCTTTAATCATCTCTGAGTGCCATTTACATTCCTCTTGCCCTCGTTTGGAGACTTGCTGTTTTTCTGGACCATGTCAACATCAACAGGCTGCACATCCCAGGTCCTCTGAGCCCTAAAACACCGATCTCCACCTGTGAGCTGACAGGGCAAACTGTGGGCATCCTGCTGCCTCTGATTATGGCCCTCCACAGGGTTTGAGCATCTCTCACCTAGCTGGAAACCTTGTCATGGTGCCAAATACCTTCACCTGAGTTCAAAAGCCTTCCTGCTTTCCATGGACATTTGAAAGGGACTTTTCCCAGGCAGAAAGTAGACTGTACCTATTTATATCTGTATGTATATATACACACACACACATAAAAAACATCAGTGTGGTCAGTCAGACGAGCACCTCACACATCCATTTTACGGGGTGACTTTTCTGCATCCATTTCAATTGTTTTTTGCAAGACAAATGAAGAGCTTTTTGGCCCATGATCCAATACAGACAAGCTTGCAATGAGCTGCCTGACAGAACTGCTGACAAGGTGTCACCAGGGCCACCTCTGTGACCAATGGTCGCTGCTGGACTTGCCCCAGTGCCACCCAGTGCAGAGCTGGAAAAGCAGCTCAGAGGAGAGCTTTGAGTACACCTTCAGCTGCAGAGCCCTGAGATGCAGAAAAACACAAGTGTGGTTGCAAATGGGTTTCATTGGTTGTACGAACCACAGTGGTAATGAAAACATCCAGCCACAACACTGCTTTGGCAGTTGCATATCATTGTTGGACTGCAGGAAAAAGAAAGAGACTGCGTAACTGTGGCCCATGGCTTGTTCCATTGCTACAGAGCCCAAAGAACTTTGAAAGGTGATGCTCAAAATCCAGACCAGATGTGCCAGTCCATCCCTTGCAACTGAGCAGACCCAAAACTGGCAATGGTGGAACCACTTTGGCATGACAAACCCTCATGATTCATCAGTACATCATGTTGGACCATCTGGATGCAGCAAGTTTGGTCAGAGAAAGGCTTGGGTTGGACACAGGTCAGGTCAGAGCAGCTCATCAGGCAGTCAGAAACCGAAACCTTTGGCTCCAAACTGTATCAAGGAGCCAAATGAAGATGCAAAGAGCCACAGCAGCGGTCCAGGGTGTTTTATTTAAGCAACACTCATAAAAGAGTGAAAAAGAAAAGAGAAAAGCATTGCAGCAGAGCAAATCCCACCGAGAGCAGTCAGAGACAGCGGGCTCCTTCTTGGCATTCACCCTTGGTTTCTCAATCAGGCGAGCAGCAGGAGCCAGCCATCGGGGAGAAGCTCAAGGTTTAATTTTAGCCTGTGCCCATGGTGCATATCTTTCCCTTTTATTTTTAATGTGAACTTCATGTAAAAATAGCATTTCCTGCTGCCCGATAAGGGATTCCTGTTTTTGCAGCAGGTCTGCTTTCTTGGGAAGCCGGTGCCTACAGGGCTATTGATGGATGCTTCAAAGCACAGCAACCCAGCCAAGGGGGTAGGATGAAGGCGTTTGGGATTTACATTGTTCCTGATTGCCTTTAGGGGAAATAAATAGAGCAGTTGTGCCCCCCTCCCTCAATGAATCACCTCCAAATTTAGCATTTCCGGAAGCCTGTTTTGGAAAACCTCTGTTTGCCAGGATATTTTTAGCAGCAGGGTCCAGGTTTGCATCCTTCCCAGGTAGATGTTTGTGAGTTCATCAGGCTCCAGGGAGGCGTATCCTGCCTTTTGAGCCTGGTCATCCACCAGGAGATAAATATAAGCACAGGAGAACAGATGTTCCTCCCACCATTCCCACTCCCCCACCACACAGCTCCCGCGCTCCCTAACACGCATGTACCCACGCTTCCCAATGGAGCCGCAGGGAGGAGCAGGACATAGGGGTCTGCTTTGGGGGTTGCTCCACACCTCTGCCTGCACACACAGGCACCACAGCATCAGGCCAGGCTGTTTTGAACCTGAATACCAATGCTTTTCAGCGTCCCGTAATGTGACAGCATCACTCTTGTAAGCTATGTCTGCCCTGCGCAGGTACTCGCACCCTGAAACCTTTATTCCACCGAGCCACTAAGGTCACACGCATTGGTTTATGGAAGGAAAATGCTAACAAAGGCTCTGCCACTCACTGGCTCCTACAGTTTCTTGCGTGATTTTCTCCGTGACCAGGGAAGAAATCCTCAAGTGGAAACAGGAGGTGTGGCAAGAGGAATGTGAGGAGGAATTCACGTGTTTTCTGGGTCTCAAGCAGAAGCTTGCCCCAACCCCCAGCAAGCCTCTCCTCCTGGCAAGCGAATAGAAGGGAGTGAGAGGTTTTCCTGAGAAAAGTGCATATTTTTTTCCTTTTCAGAATAAATCCTGATTCTCTCATTGGGGATGTGGATGTGGAAAATGCGGCGCTCAGGACTGAAGGCAGCTCTGGCTGCAGCTCATCCCTGACATATCCCTTAATATCGCAGGGAGCTGTCAGAGATACGCAGGCAGGCAAAGCTTTCCTCCTCTTTGCATGGGTTTGAATCCAATGGGGCCACTCCTGGGGACTCGGCCTCACCAAGTGAAAAGGCACAGAAAGTCAGTCTGGGCAAGGACAGCATAAAGAAATCACAGAATCGCAGAGTGGTTTAGGTTGGAAGGGACCTAAAGCTCACCCAGTTCCAATCCCCTGCCGCCAGCAGGGACACCTTCCACTAGACCGGGTTGCTCCAAGCCCCGTCCAATCTGACCTTGGAAACTGAACACTGAACACTGTCCCTTTAGTTTAACTTGAAAAAAGCACTGCTGCTATTCCCCAGGGCCATGGAGGTGAGAGCTGCCTTCAGCACACTGCCTCTGGGAAAGCTCCAGCCTTCTAAATGGAAGGATGTATCCTGCAACCAGGGGAAGCTTCGTGCTGACTCCTCCATGAAACAGGGAAACAAAGACCCACAGGTCTGACCCCAACACACTGACATCTAAACCTATATCTCAGGCTCATTGCTGCAGAGCCTGCAATGCTTTTGCATGCATGTGTGTCTTAGTTTGCTTCCTAAGATCAATTTATCCCAGTACAAAGACTGGAACAATTGACTTACATAGGCCCAAGGGAATGGAAATGTTGCAGTACCAGAGTGCCACCATTGCATCACTTATTAACCAGTTGAAAATAAAAACATAAGCCTTCTAACAAGATATTATCTGTGTCTGGTGTGGCGGCGCTCACAGCCTGCACCCTGCAACGCAGTGGTTGGAGACAGGGCTGCGCCTGCCAGGGACCGAGCTCTCAGTTTATAGCAGGACTATTTATAGAGGCAGCTGGCACTGGCAGCTCTCCAGGGATACCAGCATGGTCTTCTGCAAAGGGGCTGCTGGGGAAGGACTAAGGGAGTAGGAATGTGATGGAGCAACAGCAAACCACCGGCCAAGGCTGTGAAAAAGCCTCAGGAGGACTCAAGAGCCAGGAGTCTCGGGGGCATTGTAGTGATCTGCTCCAGTTAAACCCCAAGGGCTGGAGCAGCACTTGCACATCGATCCCAGCAGCAATGCCAGTTCCCACCACTGAGGAACTGTTGAAAGCACTGTTTTGGTACAGCGTCTTCCCCCCCTTCCTTGTTCACCCTCCCTTGGGGGCTGAAGCAAGAGATGGATGCCTGCTTTTGGGTGTCTTTCCTAAGGGAGCCACCTCTACATCGCTCATCTTTGCCTCCTCCGTCATCTTCACCAGGAGAATCAGCTGAGGATGCTCAAGCAGAGTGCAACAGCTTTTGGGGGTCATGAGCTCACAGAGGCAAAACCTACCATAAGGTCTTGGGTAAGAGTTAGCAATGGTGTGTCTGAAATCTGTGCTTCCAAAGCACTTCCAATGTGGTTTGCTTCCATGTGCCACATTCACTGGAAGTAGGTATAGTAGGTATAGGGAAAGCCTGAGGCTTGCAGAGTCTGGTGGCTGTTGCTGTGAAACAGTTCACCCCTCCTGGACCTTTCCTTCATGCACAGAGATCTCTGGGCCTCTCCTTTGTGCCTTTTTTGTGCTGTTTGTTAAGGGTTTCATTGCCTGCTTTTGAATTCAACACACATTCAGCAGGTGGAGTGTGCACCAGAGCATGACTTCCAACAGCTGCCACATTTCATGCCCCGCGCTAGGAAGCACAGCTGAAATCCTGTGGGCTTTTTCAGACCAGAACTGCCTTGACTTCAGGATCTGCTGCTGCTTCTTTAATCGTGGCTTCGTGTGAAAGGATAGCGATTTGCTCTTTTGCATCATAGAATATGTCAGGTTGGAGAGGACGCGTAAGCATCATTTCTCTTCTGAAGTGATTTCTCAGTGTTTTCCAGGCCCTTTCATTTGTAACATCATGGGTTTGCTCCGTGATGAAAAGCCACTTCCCTTGTTTCCAGACTGTTTGGAAAGATTTAAGTCAAATGCACCTCAGCACCCGCAGGGAGACAAATGTGATCCTGCTGAATAATAGTGTCACAACTGCTTGAGAACAACCATTTGAAGGGGGAAAACATATTTAAATCAATGTAATTCAATGCATTATGCTGCAATCACTGCACCCCAAAATGGAGGGGACAGCCCTAAGGAGGAGGTTGTGTGCCATTGTCAAGACTGGTCACCAAAACTGATGTCCTTCATGAAGCAATGGAGGTGGCGAGGAGGGTGGTAGATAGCAGGTGATGGAAGATTCTGCGATGAAGCAACTCTGCTTGTCAGCTGAGATGTACAGATGAACATGTGGATAAACAGGACTCTAATATTGCTATATCCCAAGTACCCCCAGAGGGATCCATCAAAGCCCTGAGCTCAGGGACAGCAGTTCCCTTGACCTGTATCTGCTATGCAGGCTCCTCAAAGAGGGCAGGCAGAGGAGTGGGGCTTTTCATCTGCAGAGATGCCCAGATTACAGGCAGTTAGGTGAGGTTTACCAATAGAAGTGAAATAATGGGAGGAGAAGGCAATTTTTGGCTGCATTTGCCAGCTTTGAATGAGGGAGGAAAGTCATTTCCCCTTTTCATTCTTCCAAAATACCCTGGGAAAAAACAATAGGAAGAGAAGTTTCTCTTTTCTTCACTTCTAGATAAAAATGACCCTGAGGGCATTTTGAAAAAGACAATAATTCTGACCAATTTTGAGCTCAAGAAGGAGGATGCTGGGCCCTGCTGGGGCTACAGACTGCAGTGGGACTGTGAGCTCCTGCCTGTTCCTCAGAGCGCCTGCCCCAGGGTGAAGCTGTCAGAGCCACCCTGGGAGCTGCCCAGGTTCCACGGGGGTGAAACAGGCACTCAATCTCCTTGCCAAGAAAATTCCTCTGCCCTGATGTGTCTCAGCAGCAGTGGTGCTGTGGGGCCTCAGGGTTGCCCAACCCCTCCCTGTTGGGCAAGCAGCTCTCTGACAGTTCCTTTAGAAAATGAATGAAAAACCAAAAGGAAAAACGTTTTGGGATTGTTTGCACAACCTCCCTGTTTGTGGCTGCCTGTGAAGGGCTGCCCAGCTCCTGTGGAAACACCTCAGGTGTGCGTTTGGGTCACAGGAGCATGTCAGCAGAGAAGAGAGGAGGGCAGAGCATCCCTCAGCTCTATGCAGCTGAATGGCAAAAGGCTCCCACACCTCTAAGACCTAGCCCTGGGGGGATATCACCAATGGGGGTGCTCTATGTGGTGTCCTCCCACAGGAATCCACACTAGGCAATGCTGATGTCGAGGCACGGGTCTCTGGCTTTGGGATGGATGCGGCTGGGCATGGACCAGCTCAGTCCTGGCTTTGCCGCTGGTCCTGTTTGCAGCACCAAAACCCCATTCAGTGCAGGAAGGTGTGAGGCTCAGGGCCAGCAAGCGATGTGGGCACACAGGCACAACGAGCTCAGCCTCCCCAGGTAGTGTCGGGTGCCCAGAGAGGGGACAGTGGGAGCCAAGAGGAGCCAGCCCAACACCATGCAGCTGAACCCCCCCGTGATGCCTCCTGTCCATTCCTCATGACAGGAGGAACCACACTTTTGGGTAAAAAAACAGGAAAGCAGAATTCTGGTTTATGTGTCACATCCCACAGACTCCAAACCCAGCTTGTTGGATGGGCAACTGATGAGGCCACTTCCCGGTGTCCACAGCTCCACATTCCACAGGAGCTGGTGGGAGAGGAGAGGCAGAAACTTGGGGATGCTGCTGGGGACCCATGGGTGCATCTTCCCCCAACCTTAATGCCACCAACAGGTTAAAACCAGGTATTTGTGCCCCTGCTGTGCCCTCACAACCCGGACCAAAGCACCAAGGTCATCCTGTGCATCACACAAGTGGCATCAAGAGGCTTCTGGCAGCCAGGTCTGCCTGTGGCCGAGCCTGTTTTGTCCCACGCTGTCTCTTGCAGGAGAAGTAAATGTGTCATTTTCCTTTCACAGGACGCAGAGCAGCCTTATCCAAATATAAACAACCTGTGAGTATTTGCTGGCTTATTGTCTGGATAAAGAAGTAAAACAAACAGACCTTACACCCTTTCCCCCTGCCACTTCTGGTACAGTAAAACAGTTGGGAGCAGAGATTCCAGAGTTCCCAAAAATGTTGCTCATTAGAAATATCATCCCACAAGGCCAGGTGTGGAAGTAGTCCAAGGCCAAGCCAATGCTGCTGCCTCCTTTAAAAGACACTCAAATCGAGTCAGAAATCTTGGAATACGTAAGGAATTTCTATATGAATAATGGAAACAATCAGCAATAAAGAGAATGTGATAGCCAGCAGTGTAACCCAGCAGCGCTCCCTTGGGAACGGCCAGGAGCAATGGGAGATGCCCGCATGTGCCTTCAAACAAGCTTGGCTTTCAGGGAGCATCCTGGGCCAAAAGCTGCCTGAGAAACCATCCTCCCATATCATGCAACAGGCGCTGGGGGACCCTTCCTCCCCAGGCCAGGCAGCGGCACAGGAAAATGATGCAAAAAGGGGAAAATGCTGCTTCAAACGTAAAGCAAAATTGTTTCCCCCCAAAAGCGGGGCAGGCACAAGGTGTGAAGCCTGGGGAAGGGGTCCCAGTTCTGCAGTAGGGGAGCGGAGGCTCAGGAAAAGAGGACCCATGGGAGACACAAGCTCAAATCCCATGAGATCTCATCTTGTTTTGCCCATGTCCTCCTCGTCCACTTCAGGGAATGCAGGAGGGAGATCAAGATCTGGGTCCAGGGAGTGATGTTTTACACCAGAGGTTTCCTTCCTGCCATCCCAATGTTTTTCACCACCACTCTCTCTTTCCAGGAGGTTTTGGCATGGTTCAGACCCAGATCTCCTCTGTGCATCCCCCAGCAGCACCACTGTGGCCACACAAGGCCCTACAATCTCTGTGAGGCTGGAGGCAAAGCAGAGGCTTTGCCCCCATGTCGGTGGGGTGGAGAAGCAGCTTCTGAGGGTGTTTTGAGGATCCCCCTCTTTCTCTGCTCCCAAAAGGAAGAGCAGTCCAAAGAAGAGAAGTGTCTGGATTAAATAACAAAGCATCTGCCCACACTAATGCTTGCAGGGCGCTGAAATGCAAAGGGCAGCCAAGAGTCGCACCCTAAAGCACATGTTGTTAAGGAACAGAACAGCCAGGACAAGATCTGATTCATATTAAGCAAATGAGAAAGCAAAGGTGAAGGACTAGATCTGCAGTACTACCACACATGCACAGCACTGCCCGATCTGTCTGTGAGCACTTCAGGCTTCTCCCCACTGTCCTACTGCATTTTAACAGTCAGAGGAAGAGCGAGGAAGGCCAGGAGGAGCTGGGAGGTGCTTGGGATGAGATGGAGGTGGTGGGATGGATGTCTGCTGGTCCAGTGGGAAGAGAGGGATAGGTGTGATAGGATGGATGGCTGCTGGTCAGATGGCAGGTGGTGCTATAGAGATGATGGCCACTAATCCCATGAGCATCCTTCCGCTGCACATGTAGATGCACACTATTTTCTCTCCCGTGGGATTCCCACCTGCCACCACAGAGAGATGATGGCTGTAATCCTCCAGTTTTTAAGAAGTTCAGGCTCACAGAGTCCCCTGACTGCCCTCTCCCAGGAAAACACATTTGTCCTTAATAAAGTGGGCAGGGATGGGTCCTCTGGGCTGGCGGATGGTGGAGGTTACAGGGTGACCCCCGCTCCACCAGCACTAGGTGTTCACGTTGACGTTGGGCCCTAAGCTAAGTCGATGCAAAGTTTAACAGCTTCTGTAGTAATTAAGCCAAGCTTCTCAATATAGCATCACTAATTACACGAATCCTCCCTGAATTACCAATAGCTCATGGCACCTTGTAAAATCCTTGTGTAATAGCCTGAGAAAAATACAGCTCATTGCTGGCGGGGAGGCACGCAGCCCGCATGGCAATCCCAAAGCACTTTGGATGTTTATGAGCCTTTTCTAAATAAGAATAAAACCTAAAATGCACATTTCTCCCAATGACTCTACTCTGGGGATTATTAAAAGCAGTACCTTGACTCAGCCTACCACATAAACATCCTGCTGCCCCTGGACAGCCTGATAGTGTCTTCCTCCCAGGATGAGGAGCTGAATAAGAAGTGACAATCACAGCTCCTGCCCACGGAAAACAGGAAGCGCCAGAGTTGTACAACCCCTCCAAACATTGTCCTACCTGCTCCTTGGTGCAATGTGAACTTGCTTTCCTTTCCTTTCCGCCTTGCACAACTATTTCTGGTCCAGCACTGGCCAGACCCTGTGGCCTCCAGCTTTCTCCCCTCCTGCCTAAAGCCAGCCTGGTGCTCTCCATCCAATGCAGAAGGACAAACATCCAACTTTCTGCCCCCTCTGCTGATACTGGCAGCTTGGTGGCAAGTGCTGGAGAAGATGGAGACAAGCCGAGGGTATTGGGCTGATTGACCTGCTCCACAGCTGCCCACATCTAGCAGGAGCCAGATAGAAGAAAATCCCAACTCCTTCCCACCAGGAAGCAGCCAAGAACAGGCACTTTTGGCCAAATCTCTTAAATGACCATGAGGCTGAAGAAGCCAATATTTGCAGACATGCTCTGGTTCTTGCTAAACCTCATCCCAGGCAGTCCCTGTGACTAAAGGCAATGGGTTCAGTCTATGTCTCAGTGTTGAAGCAAGCTGGGCAGCCAAGCTTCTCCGTGAGTGCATAGAGAGGAGCTCAGGAATCAGATGTGATGGAGAAAAGGCCACTCACTCAGCTTGCAGCACCCCCAGTTTATGCATAGATACCCACTTCCTCCTTAACATTTTGGTTTGATTTGGAGGAGTCCCCAGCCAGCAGCCTTAAAAGACTTTTAGGACTGTCCCTTCCAAAGACAATAAGCATTTTCCATGTTAAATGGTGCTCCCAGAGCAGGGCAGCTTGCTCCTCTTCCAGCTGCTCCCGCGTTTCTGCTGTGCAACAGGCTCAACTTCACATGCAAAATATAGATGTTGTATCCCGAGTTTCTAAACAAGAAGTGGGAGGAGGAGAAGAAGGTTTCCTATCTGCTCTTCCTTTACCCACAATGTAAAAACATCCCTCACTGGACAAGGCAGCATTTGCCATCATTTTGCAGAGTTCACATTCCCACACGCACCAGCACGAGGAGCAACAAGGAACAAGGAGGGGGGACTGGCACACCAGCGCCTGCAGGTCATGGTCACACAAGACAATACTTAACACAATTTGGAAGTGTGGGAGGAATGCGGGAAGGCCGAAGATGAGGATGTTTATTAATATGTAAGAATATCTCCAAAGGGTTTGCATCCTATGAGGGGAATAAAAAGGGAGCCTGAGGCAATCCAGTTGGAGCTATTGGTGGGACTAAATCAGGAAATCCATCTTCAGACAATCCTGACTGTACAGAAAAGGAAAGTGGCTTTTTCTCACATGTACAGCAATGAGAATTTGCCTAAATATGGTGAAATTTCACATGAATTCCCTAATTAATTCCCTTGTGTAATTGCATCAAGTAGGATCGAGTGTGCTTCCTTGCCTGGCTCAGCCTCTGTGCCCAAAAGGGGTGCTGCCTCCCTATAACGTAAGGATTAGCCTTGGCCTTTTCAACCACTTCTATGCAGTCAATGGGAGACGAGCAAGGAAAGCCTGACAGTAAGTTTAAATGTGAAGTGCCTACAGCCACTTGAGAAAACTTAGCACCACAAAGAAAAGAAAACCTGGGGACAAAACCCGTTTAAATGGCAGATGCAAATCAGAGAAGGAGAGGAGAAGTTCTCTGCTCCTCTGTTCCCTGTGAACTCAGAAGTTTTCTCCTGTTTGCAGGTCACAAAGGCACAGCAGACCCTGCACCTCGGGCTCCTCTGAAAAGGCCCATACTGATAAAACTCTGAGCACTGTCTCCTTGCAATGCAAAGGGGGGTTTTCACTGTTTCACTGTTGAACATCTGTTTGCTTTCACCTTATGACTGTAAAACACAAACAAACCTCATCTCTCTCTACCAGCTCCAGCTGCATTTTTGCTCAGCGGGGCTGCGGCTGGGACAGTCCCTGCTGCAATGTGACATTCTGATGCAGGAAGGCACGCGCTGCTGCCACCTGCTTAATGAAGAGAACTCGCAGAGCTGCTTCTGCCCCTTTTATTCACTAACCTTACTGCAGAATGTTGATATAGAGCATCTCCTTGGGCTTGAGCCAGGTCTGTTTGTGGCTGGGTGAGGTCCTGCTGAGCCCCTGTAGGGTTCTGGTGTGTCCAGGTCATGGATGCTGCTGCTCAGCTGCCTCAGAGCAGTTTTGGGAGCTGCAGAGAAGCACCATGTTGGTACCCAGGAGCTGGGAAACTGATAGTGCTGCTCTCCACACCAGCGAACCTGCACTGGAGGGTGTGCTGCCTTGTGCAAAGCCCTGCACTGCAGTGATTTACTGATCCCCATGCAGCCCTTGTGGGGTGGTCTTGTGTTACTGACACAGGAAGCACCTATTTTCCGTTCATAATAATAACTACTATTAATAATAATAATTTCATGGTAATAAGTTACTAATAATGCCTTCACTCCGACATCCTCCTGCCCTCAGACCCATCACACTGACAGAAGCAAGCACAGCACTGCAGCTCACACTGAAACGTGTGTCTTCTGCTGGGATGGGAAGCAAAAGGTGGCCATTCACTCCTGGCCCCATATATCCCAACCTCAGGCTGCACCGTGCTTCTCCTGTGTTTGAGGGGACAGGTTGCAGGGATACATGCAGTGGGGTCCAGCTGCAAGACCTGACCTCCCATCAGGTTCCCATCTCCTAACGGACACGTATCCTCCTCACTGAGGGGTGAAAAGCAGTCCACGGCCTTTCCCAGCAGCTTTCCCAGGGCTCGAAGGAGACCCAGCAGACTTTAAAAGCCGCAGCTGCGACCGTAACGACGGTGAAGACGGCTCTGCAAGCGGCGGCGGAGGAGCGCTGTGCGCAGCGCAACGCATCAGAGGCGGGCAGGAGTTCCTCGGGCATGGAGCACCCTCTGGTGGGAAAAACACTGTTGTCCTGTCCGAGCGACAGCAAATCCACCCGTGGCACCCGACTGGGCTCCGTCGGGACCTCCGCCGAGATGGGTTTCCAGCACTCAGGGTTGCTTCAGCGTCAGGTCCCCATGCAGCGCAGCCCTTGTGCCCAACCTGCCCACTTGCTCTCCCCAAGCTTTGTAGCAGCAACCCCGTCCCCTTTGGCCACTACAGCCCCTCACAGCTGCAGGGTCTTTTGGCCTGCATGTCCCTGCCCTGTGCCAGCCCATGGGATGCTGCTGGCAGCAGAACTCACCATGAAAAGGCAGTCTGTATATAATCACTGCCTGTTTTGAAGTCTTTGTAGGTATGACAACCATGGGGCTGGGTGGGAGCAGGTCACGCTCCTCAGGCTGCTGCTGTCCCGTTTTCCTTGGTCTTCACAGTTGTCACATTCCCTGGTCAGGCTCCACCTCATTGTTGTACCCTTTGTGGTATGACAGGGCCTTTGCTCTGCTTTGGGTCTCTCACACCAAAAGCAGCAGTCACAGATTTTAAGCAGCCACAGCAGAAAGGGCACAGGCACCAGACTGGAACATCTAACACTGGATGGGCCCCATCACATCACCTCTCCTGCTCCAGCTTCTACCTTAAAAGACCTTCCAGCACTATGGAGACAGGACCCAGAGCCCACCATTCACTTGTTCATCACTGAACACTCCCCACAGTAGCATTCCCCTAAGCAGTGCTTCACTGAGAGGCAAAGCCAGCAGAGAACAAGGTGTATCAGGGCATGTATCCTCACCTGGGTCTGCAGGATGGCTCTCACAGGGACCACAGTCATCCGATGTGGCTGGGTACTGAGGATGGCAAAGCCATTGAAGAAAAAGGCAGATTCTGCCTCAAAAGCTCACGTTGTAAACGTAGGGCAGGAGGCACTTCTTGTGCCTCAGGCCTTTTCCCTGCCCCTAGCCAAGCAGGGCTGCTGCCCAAACAGCACTTTAACCCAGCTCTGGGTGTGTTTCCTATTAAATAAACACAGGAGGTTCCCCACCACCCTCTCTCCTGGTCCCTCCCTGCTCGCCCGCACTGTGCTCAGCTCCAAGCATTGCAGCAGCACCCAAGAAATGCGCTTCCTTCCCCGCCTCATCTTCTCCACTGCCCTGGGCATCACTGCCTTCCTGAGCTGGAGGCTGCTGCTCCGGAGCCCGGCCACTGGACAAAGAGGTAATGCCGGGGCACCTGGGGGGTCCCACATGGAGGCAGCACTTCTGTACCGGGGGGAAATGAATGGCCTGGGGGTTTCTTTGGAGTGTCTGGGTTGGCAAATGCTTACAGCGTGGAAGATGCTGCTTGCACAGCCCCTGGGGTGGGATAACCCATGGAGAAACCCCTTGCCATGGAGCCCTGCAGCTTATGTCCTTAGTGGGGTCATTGATATCAGGTGTGGTGGGGAAACTGCTGAAGGTAATTCCCAAACCTTTGCTGGGAAGGGTGAACTGTTGTTGAGGAGGCAGGAGGGAGCATGGGAATCAGTGAGAAATGCCTCTCTTGCCTAAAATATCATAGAACGGTTTGGGTTGGAAAGGACCATCCATTTCCAACCCCCTTGCATGGGCAGGGACACCTCACACTACACCATGTCACCCAAGCCTCTATCCAACCTGGCTTTCCCTCCAGTGCTGGTCAATCCAGGGCAAAGCCATCACTAGATTTTCTCGTTGGCGTGGGGCTGGGCAGTTGAAGCCCAGGACAGCTTCAGGCATTGCTGTGTTTCTTCCTGGGTTCCTGAAGACCTTTTCCTATTTGTAGCTGTGTGTCTGTTCCCTGTGTGATGGCCTCCACAAATAGGTGGGAATTAACTTCCCAAGGACCTGGGACCATCTCCCCAGGGCTGCCAAATGCCTACACTGAGCAGATGAGGCGGATGTGCTGCTGCTATAAGGGAATAAAGCAGCAAGGCAGATATTCATCCCCTGCATTCAAACCCTCTCTGGCCCCTTCACATCAAACCAAGAAGATAAAAAACAAAACGCAAAGCTGGAATTTGAGAAATTAAACCTACTGCAATAGAGGCTTTTTGTTTGCTTTTGCCTTTTATATTTGCTTTGTTTTCTTCTGGCTTCTGTTTGCTTTTTGGGTTTTGTTTGCTTTTGCCTTCTTATCTACAGTAGAAGGAATTTACATATGGAAGTGATGCAAGAAGTTTGTTTGGATCCCTCAATTGCCCTGAGCCATTAAGGATAATCTCTTGCTTTCACATACATTTCATAGCTGATGTTAACTAATTAACAGAAGCAATTTACTACTTCTCAGCTCCCAGAATATTTCTGACTCATTTTGGTAAACTTACCTCCGCCAGGCTCAGTTGAAAGTGAGGAGATAAAGGCAAAAGCTCTGATTTAGTGGAGGAGGGGGCCTGTGGCGCACTGTACAGTCCAGGTCAGTTGATCAGACCTGGTGGTTTGGAGAAAGAGGGCACTGTGTGTCCAATATCCCCCACATTCACAGGACAGAAACCCATTTCCTGGCAAAACTGAGCTCTTTACCATGCAGGGCAGGTCTCCCTTCCCCTCCCCATCTTCTTTCTTCATGCTATATCCTTTCCATGCTACAATAACTGGAAAAGGACCTGCCACAGCACCCTGGTGCCAGCTCAGGGCAGAGGTCCACTATGAACTTTAGTCACCCTCCATCTTCAAATGATGTTTCCCAGGTGACTTGGTCCCCAGGGCAGAGGAAGGCTTCACTTTGACCCTGGACACCTTCCTTCACATCCAGCAGCTCAGGAAGAAGAGACTAAGAGCTTTCTGCAGCCAACCAGGCAAAGTGACCACGCTGCCGAGGAGCCCAGGAGGCAGAGCCTGCCTGCTCTCGAGTTTGAGAGTCAGCACCAAGCTGGACCTCCTCTACTGCCAAGTGCCATTGACAGGGATGGAGGAATGGCAGCAGCTTTTGGGAAAGCTGGAGAAGGAAAACGTGACGCTCCCGGCACCGCTTCCTTACCCTTGGCATCACACGCGGGAGACGCAGCTGAGCAAGTTCAACCTGACGGAGGTAGAGGCTGTGTTAGGGTCCTACACCAAAGTGCTCTTTGTCAGGGACCCTTTCCACAGGCTGATCTCCACGTTCATGCAAGGCATGGGCAGCAGCCCTTCCTTCAGCAGCTTTGTTCAGGATGTTCTAGACAGTGGACCACTCAATGCCAGCACAGCTTGGAAACCACTTGTGAGCATCTGCCGGCCCTGCCTTGTCCAGTATGACTACGTGGTGATGTTCGGCTTCCTCAGGCAGGAGCTGGGTTATCTGCTGCAGAGGGCTGGGCTGCCTGTGGACAACCTCCTCCCTGAGTTCACTGACAGCCAAGTGCAGTGGACCTATGGCTGGTTATCAGAGCAGATGTTCAGCGAGCTGTCCCTCCAGCAGAAGCAGCAACTGTCTCGTTTCTACCGCTGGGACCTTGCTGCTTTCCCGTTCTCCAGCAGCTTTCTGTCAGACCTCCACAGCACCCCAGAGACCTGGTAGCAATATCCCAGCTGGAGGGAATGGTTTGGAGAGATTTAATCCAAATGGAAGTGCTCTGTGATACCGCCTGGGTCACAGAAATATCTTTGCTCCAGAGCTGCATGCAGCACTCTTGTCCACGTTACCACTCCAAAAAGCACAGCAGAGAGCAGAGATGGACCACTGCCAGGGACTTCACATGGCTGAATAGTGTTTAAATGTGGCAAGAGCAGGAACTAGGGAAACACATGGCATTGGGATTTGGAAAAGTGCATGAGTTGAGCTGTGATGGAGTTGAACAACTCTCTGCAAGCCTAGCAGTGTGGGGTGGGGTGAGTTGGACCTCCTGCAAATCACAGCACCATCCACCTGTGCCCTGCCTGCACTGCCATGCCATGTTCTGGGCTCCCTTTCGGGCCAAGAGGTTTGGCAATGGCTTCTCTGGGACAAATCTCCCCATGCAGATACCAGAAGTACTCCCAAAGAAGCACATCATGTGAAGTCTGTCTACTCCACACAAGTAGGTGACATATGACACAGCGTGGCATACCCTGCTGAGGAACCACTAGTGATGTTTCCAACCCTTCCATGCTCAGGGAAGCACAGCCCTAGCCCATCAGTTGGTTTTATCCATGCTGCATGAACTGTTCCTGGTTTATGACCTTAACATCTCCTGCAGGTTTGGGCTCAAAAGGGCCCCAGGAACACAAGATTCTTGCTCCACTTGCAAGTTTTGAGTGAGGTTCCCCCTTTACAGAACTGACTCAAATGGGGCCAGCCTAGCTTTCAGCTCCACTCGCTAGTGATAAGGACATGGCAACCACCTGTCCTGTCCTAGCCTTGGCCACTGAGCTGACCTGCCTCTGGAAGGGTCCATCCTTGTCAAACACCAAGGATGAGCTGAAGCTGTCCAGCTTTCAGATTGTGACAGATTCTTACCGCAGCACACTTGTTTCCAGAATAATTTTTAGCTTTATTTTACAGTGTTGTGATGTTCACAGAGAATTCTGCATACACTCATGTGACAAAGACACTCGTTTAACAATGCTCATTAAAGAACAATAGTGAAAGATGCTGATTAGAATCTACCTAAAACTGAAATTACTGACAACTTGGCTTCCCTCTCTCACCAAGGGACATGTGATTAATAACATTTAGACATCAGATCAGATGGCCTCCTTCCACCCTCACACAAACTATCACAGTACAGCAATTATTACTTAAGTGCCCTTATTGTGCTAAATACTGTACAGTCTGGCAAGGTTGCATAGCTCCTGTTCTGAGAATACATTTCTGGAAGGACTGTAACATTAGCCATGCATCCATACTGTGTTTCATTGGGAACATTCTTCTCTTCATAAGCAGCCTTCCCTTCAGCAATTGCAAGCTGAAATCCCATGCAGGGAGATGTGCGTAACAAGATCTGATGCGGCACCTGGCAGAGGGCAGTGCTGTGCACCGACAACAGGAGAGCTGTTCTCAGGCAGCTTTGTAGGGCAGTCCACATTATTCCTGCCAGCCCTCCTTCCCTGAAGTGCCTGGCACTTAGTTCCACAGGAAACCAATGTATGAAATGTTAAGACACCAAGAGGTGAAATGAAAACCTCAGCTTTGTGTCCTTAGGATGCCTGTCTCACCCACAGGCACTACTATGATCTCCCTGTAAATTCTTATCAGTCTCCAAAGCTTCCCTTTTTCCTACACCCTCAAAACCAGTTTCTGTAACTACTTTGCGACCCTGATTTTATACTATCCCCCCTCCCTCCGCTGTTTGATATAAGTTACTTTCAATTCCAGTGCACCCCAAAACGAAGTGGTTTCTTCCTTCCATCAGCTAGGGGCTGTGGAAGGACAATATGAGAGCCGTGAGCTGCAGTGAGCTTGAGGGCAAGGACTGGGGCCTGGGAAACAGTGACTCACTGGTGCTGCAGCAAAAATGGCTCCACAGGCTAAGGTCTGCACTGAACCAGCCTGCTCTGACCACTGCATGTACACCTAACGTGGCAAATACACTTCAAATTAACACACAAAGCAAATAACAAAAGAGAGACTTGACACATCTCATTTACAAATGAGACCAGGCAGTCACTGTGGCTGTGAGACACACAAACCCCTTCTGAAATGATGGAAAAGGTGCCTCCAGAACCACGAGGGATAAAGAGCACTTACTCATCCTGCTTGTGACATCCCACCATGTCCCAGGATACCCACAGGGAGCATGTCTCTTGTCAACACTGGTGGCTTTCCCCTGAGACAACGCTGGAAGCTCCTCAACATCATACTCTTTGCCTGTAGCTCCCCATGTTCTGCATTAGCACATGTTGTATGCTTAAGAAACAGCAATATCATATTTCAATTAACAAAACAATTACATAGCAAGGCCAGCACAAAATACTTTCTGCAACTCACATATATAACTGTGCTTCTTCTAGATGGTAGAACCATAATATTTTAAGCCAAGAAATAAATCTGCACATTTCCAAGCTGTATACCCTGGAGTGCTTAAAGAACATATTTCAAACTGTGCATACATGAAGTCCTAAGACGGAGGCCAGTTTTAACCAGTTTGTATGTGAGCAAAATCTTATATAAGGCAATGGAGTTACATCCTCTTGCACCATATTTTTTGGATGGCCCTAGGAGTGCAAAGGTTGAAAAATGACATCTTCATAAAGCTGTGGGCCAGAGAAACAGATCAGAGTTGGCACATGATGAGCAGGCACAGTACACGGCTGATATCACCCAGAGATAACATGATGCTACAGTGTTAAATCTGAGTGACAAAACCTGTGAAGAGGGATGCTCAGCGTTAAATCCAACATGAAAAATGCATTCAACCCAGAAGACATGGGGTCATCACACAGCACATTTTTCAGACAAGCAGTCCCTGTAGCAAAACATTCTCATTCTCTTACGTTCAGCAAAGCCAACAGTTGTCTGGAAAAGAAGGCAAGGCAATAGCATGACAGCAAGGGACTGACCCTAGAGGGCACCCAGAGCCAGCTAATCCCCGGCTGTATCCATCCTCCTCTCCCTTTCCTGGGCCGGTAAAAACTGCCTTGGGAACAATCCTGAGTAACTTTCTCTGTCATTCCAAGATCTCTGATGTCCTTTCTTATTTAAAGGATGGGGAAAGATGTGGAGGTGTGGGGTGGGAAAAGGTTGTGCTAATGAAGCAGCATCTTGCTACAAGTCTTCTTGGTATAGGTCTAGTTTTTATCTTTAATCAGTAGTACATGAACTAAGAATTCGTTAAAGCCCCAGCGCAGACAAGCAATAGTCACTCAACATCGGATAGATCAGCTATTGGTCACATTTTAGGATATTCCTGTGAACCACTTTTGTTAAATAGGCAAGACCATCTTCGTTAGCTTACATCAAAACTCTTCCTCTACTGTATATCAGGCTTTATGTGCAGAAGGGACACAAAAGGATCCAGCCCCCAGTGCCCCTCATGCCTTCCCCCATCTCAGCTAGAGGACTGTTTGTCTGGGTATAATGAGTTTAAGTTCTTGGCACAGCATCACAAGGTGATCCATCTTTTCTCTACAGCAGAAAAAGAAGAAACAACCACCCTGCTATTTCACATTGGCTGGCAATAAGCATGTCTCCCATCCTCGCAGCAGTTTTAAATGAAACCTGTAAGATTTTTCAATAACATCTGGATAACATCAGCTTCCACTTACTCTTCATTTGAATTTACATCACAGCTATAATCTGGCAGCAATTCCTTCTGCTAGAGGAAACAATGATTGGACAATTAAATGTGAAAGCTCCATGAATCAGTGGATGAGCAGCATGAACACAGATTTATTTTTCCCATTACAGTTCTACTCCCTTGTGGTCCCTCTGGTGTCAGTTCAGTTTCATGAGGAAAGTTTGCTCCTCAAGCTTCCCTTCTACACACGCACGGACCATGGTTTAAAGGTCCCTGGCTCAGCAGAAGGGCACTGTAAAGAGAAAACAAATTAAGTTAGCCACAGATGAAGGTCTGGCCTGGGTTTGGAGTGCCCCACTATGCTCCTTTTGAGATGGATGACTTTGTACCACTGAAGACCTGAGCTCATACCCCAGTCCTTCAAAGCACAGAGATGTCTATCTCATGGCACTTTTGTTAGAGGCTGGGCCCGGCTCTAGCTGAAGGGCTGATGGTCAACAGCTTGTGCAAGCTCTCAAAGCCATTTCCAAGTCCTCCTCCCAGACAGTGACACAGGTGTCAGGTGAGATTGACCATGATAACCAGGTTTTGCTGTTAACCACAAAGGGGTTCAAGCTGGCAAAAGCCTGGAGGATGCCCACATGGGCAGACAGCTATTTCCTGAGTACAGTGCAATCAGCAGGCCTCTGTGCAGGGACCAACTCCTGTGCAGCCCTGTCACAGCACTGTTAACAGAGGAGGAATCGATGACAGGGTTAACTCCTGCACTCATTCAGATCAAGCCCACAGTCTCTAAGGAGGCTCTTGTGATCATAACACTGAGAAGTGAACATTTTCAGTAACACTTTCCCTCTCTCCCTGAGGGACACCACTAAATCACAGAATGGATCTGCAAGATATGCTAGTGGTGGTGATTCCCTGTGAGAAGGTAGGCAGGAGCATCAGGACAAGTCAGTGCCTCTGTTCTACAGACAGTACTTGGAGGATTGAGGGGTGAACTGCAGCTTCATGATACCATATAGCAATCTTTCCTGCAATAGGGGCCCTAGCAGTACTGGTCTGTGGATTGGTCTCTCATTTGTTGGCATGCTAAATGAAGGAAAACACCTATGAAATGAATGCCATCTCTTTAAGCAGGGCCACAGCCTCCAATCTTGCCCAAATCCCAGACCTGGGCCACTGTGACCAGCACACACCATCACATGGGGTAGGAAGCAGACTGTGGAACCAGAAGCTATTACCATTTTGGTGAAGATATCCACACAAGCATTGCGGATCCTCTCTGGGGTGGCAGGACTGTCCAGCCTGAATGGTTCAGTCACGCCAGAGTCCTTCCTTGCTGAGTAGATGGCATCTTTAATAGCATAGAACACTGAGGCAGACAGGAACAGAGGTGGCTCTCCCACAGCCTAGACAGAGCACAAGCAAGAGTGAGGCTGCAGCCCAAAACAGTCCTGGCTCTTGAAAAACTAATGAAGCTAAAGAAAGATGACCAAGCCCTGTGTGACAATCAAGGGCTGTTTGCTTTCCTCATTCCTTCTTTGTAATGTCTCGGTCTCACAGATGTGATCAGGAAGCAAAGGCCAAGCCAAAACAGCCCCTTGCCATCCAGATGTGAGACTCAGTCTACCAGATGGGGAAACATGAAGCTAAAACAGCCTCCAGTCTGCCACATGATATCAGTGAGGTAAGACTGAGCTAAAACAACTCTCAGTCCATTTAAAGAAGAGACAGTAGGAAAACACAAGCTTTCTGGCACAGCAAGGCTGTTATGAATTAAAAAGGGACTAACTCATTCCCACAAACTTTGGGATGGTGCTAAAATTGCAGCAAAGAGAATTCAGGGAAGTTAGTGGTGAGTTGTCTGGGCAGAGACCATGATGCTCCATCCCTAGAGGTCCTTGCAAACCAGCGGGAATGCCTTCCTCAGGGATTACACAAGGATTATCTAGTACTGAGGTCCCTGCCAGCCCCTTTTTTCTTAATTTGCCATCACCAGCGATCACCCAAAAACTTCTTGATGAAGATGTCCCTGTGGATGAAGGGGAAACGGGAATCTCAAAGAAGGCAGGCCAGGCGTATACAGATAAGGATGTTAGATGGCCTCTAAATGCTCTGATGAACCATAAATAAAGCAAATTCACTGATGCTGTACATCCAGCCCTGCTCTGTGCAGCCCTCACTAACTGCAGAGAACAGCACTGACTGCAGCGGTCAAACAGCCAAAGGACACATGGATTAATCGTGGGCCTTTAAGGGTGTCATGAGCACTGAAAGAGTAAAGCAACAAAACATGAAAACTCGGACACAAGATGTTGGTGTATCAGACCTGGGGAAATGGCACTGCTGGAAATGTTGTCTGCAGGGGTGGGTCTGGTGCTAGGGAAGAGCAACCAGGGAACTGACAAGCAGCCTCTGTTACAGCAGCAAAGCCACTTCAGTTCTCTCTAACGGACAATCAGGGCAGCAATGTGCAGATCGTTCGAGTTCTTCCTAACTATAAAGGATAATATGCATCCCTCTGGTAAGGAACGAGAAAACATCCTGACCTCAGAATATAGCCAGCATAGCAAGACAAACTATTTACGCTCATGCATCATTACTTCATCACACCCAGCGTCACAGAGTTATAGAGGAGGAAGAGGCCTGCAGATCTCACAGGTATACCTTGGATGAATAAACTGCCTTGCTGTTTGGACAGTCACGGAGAAGAGACACATAGAATTCCGTTGGGATGTCTCCAAATGCTGGGATTTTGTACATCCCAGGCCCTCGAGTATACAAGTTTCCTTCAGGAGAATAGCGCAGCTCCTCCATGGTGAAGAGCCCAAGGCCTTGAACAAATGCTCCTTCTATCTACAAACACATCCAAACAAGGTTACGTATTTTTGTTGCTCTTCTTCCCTGCACAAGAACAGTGACAATTTCTAAACCTGAGTTTCCAGCCTTCCCCTCCTAACTAATTTCCCACTTTTCATCCCTAACCCCATGTCTGTTCTGCTGAGTACAGCTTGGGAGCTTTGCACAATCCCTGTGTTCCCATAAAGATGCGGCTGCATTGCCCTGGCAGGTGAAGCAATTTATAAATACACACAAACAGATACACTGCAAACACAGGACAGGAGCTCTGGTAATACAGTTCACTGTTAATTTCAGGAGGGAAGAAAAAGGGGGAGCAGCTATGAGAGGAGGATGTACCTGAAGTGCCTGACATGAAGCAGCTCTGCTCTCTGTGCCCGCAGAGGCAGAGCAGTCTAAAAATCTGGCATGAACACTCATTAACGTAGCTCTCTGTACTTTTGCTCTTGCAGCCGTACAATATCCTTTCCTGTGCCCCCAGATCCTCTGCAGCAATTCCTCGAAGGACACAGGACATTGGGATGTCTTTGACAGGCTCTGTACAGCCCATTTCTTTGTACTCAAACTGACAGGCTGTGAAGATGGAAAGGCTCCTTCTCCCCTTGGCCACTTACAAAAAAGTCTCTTTCAGGAAAAACGTTGCTTTCAATGAAGTTTCATTTTAGCTATAGCAGCAGGAATTGCACTACATCAACATCTAGAGTTCCCAAGGGAGCTAAAACAAATAGATTGGCATGTGCAGACACCTAATATTTCATCTCTTGTATATCAAAACCCATGTTTATTACCTTCATTTTCTGAGAGGTATCATTGTGATTACTACTGCACAAAATATGGAAGTAAGCTTGTCCCTGCCCAAGGAATTTGCAAGCTAAGTGATTGGTACAACTTCCTATTGAGATCCTCACACAGCAGTAGCTGGAGACAGAATCTCTTTATTCACAGAAGAATTTTCACTGAATTAAGTGGGACTTGATGCTGACAGATTGGAGTGTGTGATTTAGTCTCATATGCCACACAGAAGAAACTGAGCCTGGGATGAGATTATTCCATCACATTCCTATTTTCTGGATTCATTCCTTAGGCAAGGCAGATGCTGACAAGCATTAGTGTGGTGGTGATTGGAGAATATCCTGTTGTCTTCATGTCTGAGGCAAGAAGTGCAAAAGGGTATTTCCTTACATAATTCTGTGCTTATTGCATAGTTAAGTATAAATCAAACTGGTTTTCATAGCTAAGTATGCCCCACTGGATACCCAAGTTTAAAATGCTCTGTTTGCAAAGGCACAACCTGGAGAGGTATAACGGCTGATCAAGAAAAGCCTGAGAGTATTGTGGGCACTTTAACACAATAGAAATAGCAACACTATTTTACTTACCTGTCCTATATCTATGGCTGGGTTCAGACTGGTACCGACATCCATAACAATGTCTGTGCGAATGTTCTGAAAGGCACAAATAATAAATCATCACAGAACACTGCAGCTTGTACACCCTGGTCTTGTATGAGGAGAAGTAATACATTCAACCACTACCCACACCTGGCCAGTGTTCAACCATCTACCTCAGCTCAACAGACTTCTAATCTGAGGTTCATCCCTAAAGTGAACTAAAGGAACTCACTGAGATTCGCCCCAGCGATCCATAGACCCAGTTTCTATCGGTTCCAAGCTGCCCGCGTCAGTGCTCCGCACCTGAGCATAACCAACTAGGTCAGATTCTGATGAAATACTTTTTTCTCTTTTCTTTCTTTCTAAAAGTCTTTGGTGTGATTTTTAATAATTAACCCAATTCCGGCATGTTTCTGCTCTTTTTGTGCTAACACAGTGCTTTTATCTCTTACTTAAGCAAATCCAGTAACTCTTGCAATCATTCATTAACCCTCCTAATGTCCCCACAGGGTAGATAATTATCGGTTTATTATACTTTATGGATTGTTGCACTGTGGAACCGAGGAGTTAAGAAATTCGCTGAAGGTCACACCAGACCAATGGCAGAGCTAGGAACAGGCTGACACCCAGTGTTTGTTCTAACTCCCTGGGAATGTTTCCTTCCCCCAAACACAGAGGGCTATTTCACTGCTGACCCCCTCACCTTGTGGTCACCTGTCAGGCAATCTATCTCAACCTCGGAGCAAGCAACGCCGTAACTGAAGTAGCAGAACGGTTTCCCTTCATTCTTCTCAAAGTCGTAGCCAAGGTCAGGAATTCTTAATACAAAGGAAAACAAAACCACATTTCATTCAATGAGCAGTCAAAATGAATACAAGCACACTGCAAGAAATCCTTATTCACTTTTGTTTCAGCCCTTCTGTCAAGCCCATGCAAAACAGTGCAAACAAGAGATCTGCTAAAGCTGCTCTGTATTCCAAAACCTGACTGAATCTATCAAACTATTTTAGCCTTTAGTTTCCCATGAATCTCAGGGCTTGTGATGACTATCATGAATTCATTCCTACCAAGCCAGTAGCAAATCTTTTGCTTTTGGAGTGCAGTTGAACATTTCTTGGAGGTCATTAAATTTCAGAGCATAAGCAAGTTGAACCAGAAACTGGATTAAGCTAAGAAGTGATTTAAGCCCGGTTCATGGCAAACTTTGTATCTGGCATTTTATACTTTATCTGAAAACTGGATTATTAAAATACTGACAGTCACTTGGTTATGAGAAAAAAACATTTCAGAGGTGCAACAAAAATGAGCTCATATTGTATTTTAGTCCTAAATAAGCTCTCCAACACTGTGTTTACTTTGGTTTACATTAACCCCTCTGCCTCAAAGACGATGAATCTCTGGTTTCCTCCAGCAGTAAAGCAAGAAAAGTGCCTCATTTCAGACCTGCACAGGAACCAGCCACAGTCTGAAGTGGGAGAATGAAACTGGAAGCAATGGTATCTGCTCATGCCACAACAGACAGGATGCTGCTCCAGCCAATTGCCATAAGCAGCTTTGTCCTCAAGGGCAACCCCTGCCCCCTTTTTCCCCTGCATGATGGTTCTAGTGCAAAACTAAGTCACAAAGTTGATACAGAGCAGAGCCCCAGGCAAAGCTCTGATTTCATTTATGCCGCGTCAGATCTAGGTCACCCCGAGTGAAGTTAGATCTACTTCAGATTTACATGAGATTTGAACTTGGCCTCAAGACCTGTGCTCCATCAAGAGCTGATTCTCTACAGCCAAGATAGTGTTAACCTCAGCTTAACATTCCTAGGTAGGAAAGGGAGTGCAGCCCCAAGTTAGAGCAGAGCCAGGGGACAGGGGCTGTAAATTCTCATGGAATGTCCCAGTTAAGTAAAAGCTGTACCTCTACAGTGTGAACATTCACTCACCTATAAAACCCGGTTGCTGACAGACTAACACAGTTCTCATATGCAGCTTTAATCTGGCAAAGTGAACAAGAGTTTGAAAACAGTAATCATCCAACCACAGCAAATGAGCTATCCCGAACACATTTCCAGGAGAGCATGAATAGAAGGTGTCCAGTGACACACAGCTTTCATGATACCCAGCACCAGCAGCGCAAAGGAAAATATCATGGTGCAGCTGCTTCCCCAAATAGCCCTGTCAGCAGCTACCAAGGGCAGAACGTGCCCAGTGGCAGAGGGATAAGACTTGCTCTTGTTTGTGCAGCTCTCAGCTACAGGTTAGACTTTCAACCTGAGACAAAGGTTAAACTGACAGTCATCTTGACTTCAACAAGGCCAGGGGAAATCCTACTCTGACTTGCAAATCACAAAGTCAGAGCTCCTCTCCTGAAGAGAACTTGGATCTGAAAATGGCCTGAGAGCTTACAGAACACTAATCTCTTACTACTTAGGGTACAGCAGTATTGCAGCTACAGAGCACTACAGGAGGTGGATGGCAGCTCACAAAAAGTCTTTTTTGTCACAGAAACCCTTCATTACAAATAAGGTTTCTTCCTGTCCATGGCTGTAGCCTGACTAGAAAGGTATACGTAACCACTCAAGACTTCTATTTGACCAAGTTTGTCATGGACAGGCACCAGGATCTGGAGAAATCTCAGTATTAAAGTCATAGCTGATGTTTTGGGGATGACCTCTTGCGAGTGTTGGTTACTTCCCTTTCCAGGTTCCTCTCTCACTGTCTTTGTACAGGTCTTCACTCGCAGAAGGCTGGAGGATATACCGGCATACAGGGTTTGCCAACTACAACCATCTTTGACAATGCCCACTTGTCTCATGACAGATACAGGCAGCTTACCCAGTCTTCCCAGGATCCTTTAGGATTAGACTGTTTGATCGGCTCAAGTCTTTTTAAGATGGTCTGACATGCGTTCTGGAAACAAAGAGAAGCAATATTTTAAGACCTGAAAATCCAGTTTACAGCATGAAGAGCTTTATAGGAGTTTCAAAGACCCTTCTGTTTAAATCAATATTGTCTTTAGGATTTAGGCTTATCATAAAAAAGAACAAAGTTCACTAACAGATGTCTTGCTATGCAGGAAGAAACGTTGACTGAAAAAGACTTTAAAGCAGGTTGACTATGCTGACTGTAGAAGGGAATCCCAAATTCAGCTCAGAATATTTAGGACCATGACACAAAATATCAGAAGTCCACCCACTTATACAGTAACTTTATCCGTACCAAGTCATAGCAACACATTTTAGCATATCTAGCGAGATGATCCTGTAACACTAAAAGAATGTATACTACTCCTGCCAAAATTCAACACACTCAGACAAGCTGTGCAGAGAATAAAACCAACCTGGTTATTTTACTTCAGGTTACACTCCCCCTTTAAACCTGAGGATGATCAATACTAAATCCCTCTTTTCAATGAGAAAGTCACATACCCTGAAAATATATACATTGGTAACTCCACCATGTCAGAGACAATCATGACCACACCACTGCTACAGAAGGATGTTTGCTCTGAGTGTATCAACATTTACAGGTCTTTGATTCTGAAGCACAGCCCACAAACCATCTGTTCCCAGGATTTGCTGCGCAATGTGTTTGTTATGGATAAGGCTGCATTAATTACTAAGAAGCCAGCCATTTAAATGGATGTTTTGTTCTGCTCATTTTAAGAAATCATAAATACTCCATCATAGAAGTAAAAAAGGACTGAAGGAGAGTTTTGAACAACTTGAAAAAATACAGTCATTCATCATCTAATAGTGCTGGTGGTTATAGCAGGTAAAGAATTTGTGAGGTATCCTTAGCCTGAAATTGCCTTTTAATGGTTGCGTTTTCCTTAAGCAACAAACACACATCAAACTTTCATATTCTTCAGTCCTAGCTTATAACCCCCTAGTTCAAGTAACTCAGTTTCCGTACATGGACGGCCATCCCATTGATGTCTGCACTGACAGATGCAGCTGTCGGGGAGGTATTTGGGACAGTGTTTGTGCTGGTCTCACTGATGTAAATTTTGGAGGTGGGGATTCCCAGTGACCTGCTAGCAACCTGCAAAGGGAAAGAAAACAATGGATAAACAGCAATTCTTTTACATGTGAATTATCATTCATTGCTTACACTGCTAGTACTGCAACCTCTACCCTCTCCTGTCCTAAATCTCATTTTCCTTGAAGCCTCAGTTGATTTGGTGACTGAGCACTAGCCAGAATACTAAGTTTATCCTCCACAGACTGAATGTGTGTGAGCATATACATATACACTTTTGCCACAGTGACAGACATTCAATTCACTACCATGAGACTAAAAATTCTTCTCTCAACAGCTGTAAAAATCAGCGGACAAAGAGCCCTATTAGATTCCCCTTTCATTTCCCCGGAAAAGCAGTATCACCCCCTTAGGTCTTTTTAAACTACAAAGGCACTAGCATATGCAGACATGTATGTTTGCAATACAACTAATTTTTGCATAAAATGTATGTAAACTGTGGTTTTATGGGATGAAATGAAATTGCTAGAAAAGCTAGATTGTAAGCATAACCTGCATTATCTACCTAATAAACAGTTCAGATGATTAACAACCTAATTCTCACACTCAATTGTGATAATAATCTGGAAATCTAGCACTGCTGCTGAAACAAGGACGATGAATTAGTCATTATTTGCTACCCTACACATGCACATAGAGGAAGCAGCAAGCTTTCTGAGGCAATACTGTAGACTGAGTGTAATTTTCCTGAAAAGATGTCTCATTTGGTTAAGTCCAAACTCATTATTACCTGAATCATTTTGGTGTGAAGTCCTTGACCCATCTCAGTACCCCCATGCGTAAGTAACACAGAGCCATCTGTATATACATGGACTAGAGCTCCAGCCTATAAAAGGAACAGTAATTCAAGAGTCAGCATACATGAACTAGTAAAGTACTTAGCAGGATTTCAGTTACAAACTACAGAGAGAACTGATTTGGAACTAGACCAATGCTGCTCTTCAGTGTAATTAAAGCCACTAGTTTACATTTGAGGTGGGTTTGGATTAGTCTCATCAACTCACTAGCAGTTCCAGTGACACAACAAACTTCAGTCAGTATTTTCAGCTTAGAAAACAGGTGAAGTAACCCAAACCTGCCTCTGTGAAATAGAGATGCACCCTTCACCTGAACTTCCTAACACCACTGAGTCTATCAAGTCAGGTCAAACAACAGAAACAGGGTTGACTATTGAGGAGGAGGGAATAGGTAGGGAAAACAATACAATACCATGGAAACATAGCTGCATTGTGGTGTCTTTTGGACAGCATAAACTGGTAACTGTTGTGTTGCTCATTTTGTTTTGCGAAACGTATGCTCTTTCTTGACTAATTGACTACTACTCTAAAAAGCTCCAGTTTGGTACAAATGGAGGAGGGCCTGGGGGAGGCAGTATAAATCTAGCTTCTCTACTGAAAAGATGAATGATGCTTACAGACCTGGTTCAGAAATGGGATAGTGAAACTGATGCCAAATTTGGTAGGAATGATGCACATCCCTCTCTTCTTCCAGCGATTCTGCCTGCAGGGAAAGAACATTATTTTTATACTCATGAGGCTTTCATTGCAACTCAATACTACGGCTCCGTTTGACAGCTTAGGTATCAAAGCAAAATAAAGCACCTGAATGCAATATAGACTGAGTTAATCAGTAACTTTTATGAAAGACTGGCTTTGTTTATAGGTCCTAGGAAGAAGAAATCTGAAGATGCTCCCCCAGGCACTATAGAAGCAATTGCCTGGACTATTAACTATTCAGTTAACTAAACTGCCAACTAAAAGAGACTGTAAGGCAGTGGAAAGCCTAAACAAAATGACTTAATGGCCATTTGAAAAGCCTGGCTGGACTTACCAGACCCTTTCTCCTTTGCTGCACTTCACTTACAAAATCAGGTCATAGTAGGTCAAATCCTGCCTTATTTAAGCTACAGACTTAAGAAGTTTCTTCCATAGTGAGCATAAAGCAGTTTCAGAAAGAAACATTTTTAAAGTCAGTTTACAAATATAAGGTCTGACTTCATATCACTTAAATTGCTAAGAGAACTTCAGTAGATGATGGGCAACAGGCAGCAAGACAACTCCAGAACACCTACTTGTTGAATTCTTCAATTAGTTTCTTCCTGGCATGGTAGCTAGAGCTTGACAAACATTCATCCCAGCACCTTCGCAGAGTAAATCCCTCCAGCTTTTGGTTAAAATGAGTCAGGTCTCCTTCCTTATAAAGATTGAGCTTCCGCACCTTCACAGGGAGACACACAAAGGACATGTCAAGTTTGATGCTTCAGATTAGGTCTTTCTAATGGAAGATATCAAAAGCATGTTCTGAGTTTTATTCCTGTGCTCACTCTACAGTACAATAGTATTAACAGACTTATAGCTGCTTATAGGGAGATGGGGACTAAGAGATTAAGGCTGGAAATTTTCAAGAGAGACTGGGATTTACGCACATTGTTATTAAGGTTAAAGTGCCTTTGGACTTTTTGAAATACATCTTCCCTAAAGCAGGTGTTCCACAATTGAGGCTGCTGAGGGAATTTAATGAAGCAGAAGATAATCCATGATATAATATGGTTGTTGTACAGAAAATCTGAGATCCTGCTAAGTACTTAGCAAAAATGAAGTGAAAACTCTTATGCTCAATAAACTCCCATGGTTTGTCCATTCTCAGAGCTTGTTCAAAAGCGGTACCACCCTGAAATGTGTCAGTGGCTCTGTACCTCCTCAGGTGGCAGGCCACACTTCCGAGCAAGGTCACTCATCCAGCACTCAGCAATCATCATTCCTTGAGGCCCTCCAAAGCCACGGAAGGCTGTGTTGGAAGCCAAGTTGGTCTTGCAAACAATGCCCACGCTGCTGACATTGGGGATGTTGTAGGAGTTATCCAAATGTAACAGGGCTCTGTCCATAACCTGGTAAAGAGAAGGAATGCAGGTGGGCACATTACATAAATCACATGCCAGACTTCCCACTAGCTGTCAAAGCCAGGCTGGAAAGCTCTGAAGCTAATGTAGAGTCACCAGCTCTTCCTCGTCCACCTTGCAGTTCCACTCAACACAGCTGGATGAGCACTGAGGTGCAAGCAGTACTCTGTCCCATCTGCAATGAAGTCACAAGTGGCATCCTCCTGAAGGACAGCACAATAAGCACCCTTCTCTGTTGCTGACAGACTGAGCTTCACATTCCTTTGTCGGCCCTGGTCTTGTGCTGAGCCAAACTGCTACTAAATACCATTACCCACCTTGAAGAACCAGAAAAGGAGAAAGGGAGCTAAAAAAACCATGACTGACACTATTTTATGAGGTTGGTCACTCACGTGATGAAAAAAGGAGAGGTTTCTTTATTCACAAGCAGAAAAAAATCTTAAAGACAAACTCTGAACTCAGCCCCATTCCTGTCCTTATTGCTTGCAAAGCCAATGTCCGTTTAAGCCAGTCCTTAACAAGTTTGTTGATTTAGGCACTCTGCCTGGAGCAGCCTGTTGACTTGGATGTTTCTTATTCCAAAGAACAAGTTTTCCTCAAAGTTTAGGGACTATCGGTCATCTTGTGTTGTGCAACAAGTTTCCCACCACAGCCCTCTGTAATGCAAAGCAAACTTTCTTGACCCTTTTGCCTTATCCAAGTTATTTCAGCACCAATAAGAATTATGTGACACATACCAAGGCAGGTCAGTTGGCTCAAAGAGCCAGTGTAGAAGCTGCAAAAACCCATCAAGGACTGCTTTCAGTCACATCAGAGAGCAGGATGGGCAAAACAGCGCTGCAGGCAATAACTCTGAAGCCATCAGAAAGTCTCACTTACCCCATAAGAGAGGTCTACAGAGTTGCCCCCATTGCTGTAGTATGAAACCTCCAGACTCTTGACTTTCCCATTCTTCATGAAGCCAACCTGTCAAGAGAGTCTCCTCAGTAATCAGTTTTCTACACAATGTCCTGTTTTGTGCTTCCTTCCACGAACTGAATGGACCTTACACAGGCAAAAGGCTGATTGTCCTCTGCTGCAGAACAGGCAGCTACTGGGGAAGCTTCCCAGTAAAGGGTCCGCTTATGCATCTTAATCTTGCTCCAGAGAACTGCTCTAAAACACGTGGTGGCCACTTGTCACAGCCACACCTTCCTTATCAGGCTTTTGCTTTTTTGCTTTGAAAAGTAGTTGGATGGGGATTGAAGAGGAAAGGAAGTTAACAAAACAAACAGTAGTACCATACTGTAAACAAATGGGGAAGCATTTAAGAACAACGTGACTGTCAATAGGGGCAAAGTCTTAGTTGCAAGGAAGAGGGAAATGTTGATGCTGAGATCACACAAAGTGAACAATCCAAACCACAAGAACATCTGAAGGACTTCAACATAGAAAATGCTATAACCCAGCAGACCTGATCCATTTGCAGCAGGAACAGCAGCAGTGAACCAGCCAGAGCATCACTTTTTTCCCACAGTGTCTTACTACTCTCTGATGTTTCAGGTGATAATGCTGAGACACCATGCATTCATTTCATATGTATGCATACCTTGTACCTCCCCAGGAAGGGATGTCTCCCACCACTTATCAGCATGTCCTCATCTCGATCCAGCATGCACCGTACTGGGCGGCCAGTTCTGTTGAAGAATATATATATCAGGCAAAGCCTAAAACACACAATACAGTTCCTACAGAGCAAGACTCTCCTCTTTTTGGTGAGCACTGTCTTTCCAGAGCAGCAATGGGGGCTTAAGGGTAAACTGCTTGGTTCATAGGTCTTCCTCTTCAGAAAATGGCCTAACTGGATAAAAAAACTACCAACAGAAAAAAATCTTAAAAGTTGGGATCTGTTCATGAAAACTCTTGCAGAGACTCTTACATTAAAAAGAAGGATGGTTTCTTACAGAGGGAGATACCAGTAACTGAGCAATCACTGTTTTACGGACTATTTCTCAAGGCAGTCTCTTGGCTTTGCAAGAGAGAATGCCATATGAACTATGTAATAATGCTGAGAAGAGAAGTTGCTCTTCATTTTCTAACAATTCTGCCTTTCCAGTGCCTATCTTCAGGTTACAAAAATATCTAAGGAATGCCACAGATGTTATTTCATAATCTCTGGGATCTAAAACAGTGGTTCAGCTCACAGAAATAAAGGAAAGAAAAAAATTCACATGTATTATTGATGAATCAGAGAAAACAGGTGGTTTGCTTAGAATAGAAAAATAAAGCTGTTTAACTACAGGAGCTGCTTTTGCCTATTTTCTTCTAAAGGTCTTTTATTAAGATGCTGCTTTCATTAAAGGTCTTTTATTAAGTTGCTGCTATTTCCAGAGTTGCAATGTTTGCCATGCTGGGAAGGCCACGTTCACTCACAGCCACAGAAACTTGCAGTATGTGCAAGTATCGAAACCCCAGAAATCAGAAGCACATTTCCAGTCTACACTTCACAAATGGCTAGAGTCTAGGTTCATTCCCTAAGTTTTGAGGGGCTTGAAAAGTATGGATTTCGATCCAGTGGCCACCCTTCCTAGGGAAAAATCCAAAGAGAAAGTTTGCAGAAGAGCACAGAAACAGCAATGCAAGGCTGGTATAGTAGAGTTTTAAGCAAGGAAGAGACCCTCAGACTGCTGTTAGACAAAACAATAAGCATGGCTAGTGCTGGATTTCAAAAGGGTTTGTGGTGGAGAGGCAGATAATTTGAGATACAAGACTTTTCAGATTGCTCCAAAAGAACAAGAGTAAGGGGGTTTTCCCCCCTTTCCCATTAAAAGCTGATATTCCCACATAAGCTTCCCCCCTTTGAGTGGGCTCAGTTCCTCCTACCAGCTAAGAGCCCATTAGACACTCCCTTTGGGAAGTCCTAGGCTTACTATAAGCTGTAGAGTAACAGGACATGAAGAATCCCTATATGCTCCAGTGTAAATAATGCTCCAGAAAGAAGGAGGCTGGCACAGTCTGACAGGAAAAAGCCCTGCTCCCCACATCCAAACTTACTTGAAGGCTGCAACAGCCACTGCAGTGGTCAAAATAGTATTCCTAGTCTCTTTTCCTCCAAATCCTCCTCCCATTCTTTTCACTCGCACCACAATCCGATTTGAAGGGACTCCCAGTGCATTAGCAGCAAACTCCTAAAGAACAACAGAACAGCAGAACATGTATGGAGCTGAGCTGGTGTTAAGAACTAGATATTAACACATTGCCTTTCTACAACCATTGCAACAGCACAAATACTCTGTTGTGGTGCAGGTCCTATTGGTTTTGCAATTGGATTCGATTCAGTTGGAACTAATAAGCCCAGTATTTCATCCCTGAGGTGGGACGGCACACAGTGCTGCAGCAGACAGGAAGAGACTGACATAAGATGAGGCTACCAGGACAGAGGTCTCACTTAGGACAGGTTTTGATGACCATACTACTCTGCCCATTCTCCTCACTCTATTATGAAACCTTTGGTCAGCCTTGGTGAGGCAATAGACAGGTCAAAGCCACCCCATAGTGTCAGCAACCTATCTCGCAAGATGGCAGAGCTGGTGCATATAGTCAGCATTTATACCATCTGTCTTCCTGACATATCATTCAATAGCCATGCCTACTGACCAGCTGGCACCCTCTCCAGAAAGGGTTAAGCATGTAACCCCTGATGACAAAGATGTGCTGCCAACAGAAACATATCTGTCATCTGGAAGCAGATTCAGGACACCAGTAAGATGGATATGGACTTTAGATCCCATACCCAACTCTAAGCATATGTGGTTTCTTTTATTCAAGACAACAAGACAACATAGGACCAACTGTAAAAAACATTTATCTAGTCCAAAATTGAGAAACAAATGCCTTTTAGATAGTGGGTCAATGAGACAGTACCTGTGTCTTCATGAGGTTTTGGGTTGACACAAAAAGTTCCATCTCACCATCTTCCCCCTTTGGCACAGCCAGAGTAGCGTGAGTTTCCAGATAGAAGTGCTCCTGCCCACCAAGGTACATCTCTCCTAGCAAATGGAAAGAAATGCCCCAAAGACAGGGGGTCTCTGGTGTTATAAGGTGTCTCCCATCATGTGCTGCCTGCAGGCTACTACCCTTTAGACATGACAACCCTTTGCGCTGCCCAGACTGGATATCCCAAACCCTAAAATTGAAACTTCTAATTTGACATTAAAAAAATCCAGAAAGTTAAAACCCAGAAACCCCAACCAGACACCACAGACACACAATTTCTAGAAATCTTTAGTCCAAAACAAGTGACTGGCATTTCAAGAATAAGCTTGCACACTGTGCCATTGACCCTTAAGATGCAGTGTTCGGAGCCTTTCAGACCGCCCTGATAACACCTCTGAGATGAAGCATAAAAATAAATCAACTAGCTGAGCAGGTGAAATCCAAGGTTACAGACTTTGAAACAGGGGAACAAAAATAGAAGTCCAAAATGTCTTAAGATGATCTAACTGGGACTTAACTCTGTCACTGCATGTGGCTCTTTCCCAGGACATTTTACCTGGCAGTGCTGAGGGTACAATTTCCAGTCATGTTACATGCTATAGATGTCAGAATCAATCTCCTTTCTCAGCCATAACTCTGATCTATTCAGCTGCCGTGAAAATCAGTATTCAGAGCAGTTCTCAAAGTCCTGTTCCTCTCTCCCTTTTATTTAATTCATCATCAACAAAATAGCTGCCTTCATTAGGTACATCAGCGAGAAATGCACATTTGTGTGAGACAATGCCTACTCTGGTACATAGCAGAGTCCCTTCTCTTGTCTCCTCGAGGGGGCTGGCCAGGAATTCACACAATATTGCAGCCTTTTAAATAACCTATTCTTCTAGCTCAGAACAATCTCTGCCTTGCTTGGCATGGTGTTTTCATTTTGTGTAGTATAGTACACTATAAAAAGGACATGGAGCTGTTGGAACAAGTCCAGGGAAGGGCCACAAGGATGATCATGGGACTGGAGCACCTCCCGTATGAAGATAGGATGAGAAAGTTGGGGCTGTTCAGCCT
>JAOEHX010046887.1:0-29086 GCA_025448015.1 Bolborhynchus lineola
AGCATTCACAGCTTCCCTGGGCAACCCATTCCAGTGCCTCACCACCCTTGCAGTAAAGAATTTCTTCCTCATATCCAACCTAAACTTCCCCTGTTTCAGTTTGAACCCGTTACCCCTGTCCCCTGCTCAGCAATAATTTCACAGCCCTGTACTTTGATTATCTCTCCTTTTAAGGTAGATACAGTCATGCACATCTTCTCAATTCCATTTGTGATCCCTTGTTACACAATGCAGTAAGCATGGAGAGCAGGTCTGTTAGGGTAATGCCATTTATCTTAAGTGCAGTACTTAAAATGAAGTTACTTATATATGCTGTGGAAGGCAGGTTTCACTTTTATTTGAAGTTTTGCTTAGGATTATTTCTTTTTGTTCTTGGTTTGGTTTTAATTTCATTTTCCATTTGCAAAAATGAGGGAAGAAGGGAAAAATATCGGGGAAACTTTGACAGAGAAGAAAACTTTAAGGAAGGAAAAAAAAAGAAGGGAGAAAGGAAGGAATGGAAAGCCGTCGTCCTTCCACGTTTGGAGAACGAACCCAAAATGACACCTTTCAAATGAACATCTATCATTTTGTTTCATTTTGAAAGTTTTCATTAAAAAAGAGAATTGAACCAAATCAGCGGTGTTTGTGGAAACTCCTGGGTTCCCGTGGAAACACGCTTTATTTTTCATGGCTAGAACCTCATTGAAGCAAATTGTAACTATGTCATAGCGGTTCGACTACCTGAGATTTATGAAGGATGTTAATCAATCACCTCGTTCTGCAGGTGCAGGACTTTATAAATAGCCATTAGGAGGAGATGGCTTGATGCCAATCTTAATCCTTCTCTCTTCCTCCACATCCTGAAGTCAGCATCTTCAGAGAGCCCGCTCTGCAAATCATTACATCTGGATTTCTTGAGCCACTTCCCAGGCAGCATCCCTTGTGCCTTCATGCTATCATCTCTTTCATGTGGTTCTCCAAGTGCTCTGCCTGGGTCCCTTTTTTACCTGCAGTGGCACTGGGAGAGCTCAATGGCTGGCTGTGGCAGGGGGACAGAGCTTCCCTGAGCACTGCTGTCATTTCAGATGGGTCAGTAAATCACTCTTCTCACTTTCATTAAAGGTTATGACATAGGGAAATGGAAAATGACATTCTTGCAATGAAAAATCCTTACCCTGATTAGCTTTTTTTATGTTAGTGACAGTTCTGAATGTGAGCAAGTTCTTCTGTCCAAGATGCTGCTCCGCAGGTTGGTCTTGTTTCACGCTGAGGTTTTGTAGAGAAATTTTGGTCAGAGCTCATGTTTCTGTGCTCGCCCCGTGAGCAATCATTGTGTTTCCCTACCCCTCCCCTGATGTTTGCCTTGTTTACACACTGTAACTTCCTGCAAACCATCTGGGAGTAAAAGCCCACCTTTGACCCTGCTTGTGGTTCATACAGCATGGACAAAGTCTCTCCTGGAACATGGGTATTAGCCTGTCCATGAATGTTTCCTTCCAATAGTGCCTACTATTCGTACCTAATAGCTTCTACCAGTAGCCCATGAAACTAATATGAATGAGCAATACTAATACCCCATGAAACCTGGGATGCTACTTGCACCAAGTACACCTTGGTCATCCCCTTTGCAGCTTGGAGTCAGTTGACCATCCACAGGTACTTCTAGTTCAGGGCTTCTTGTGCCATCTCCTAAAGGGGAATTTGGCATCAGAAGGAGCAGAACTCTCAAGGTCAGGGACTTACGTCACTTATTGTTAACGTAGCAATTTCTCTGGGTTTTTAATAAAGATGAGTATATATGCCCCAACTCTGCTGGTCTCTTTGCTCTGCAGAAGTACTCAAATAAGGTGAAGAGGAGCACATTTCTAAGATACTGTCTCCTGAAAGATCAGTATGCTGGCAGATAATTAGCTGTCAACACAAGTTGCTCGTGCTGCCTGCCCCCTGTCACCAAATGAAGTTCATTGGGCTTTGATCCAATGTGGAATCACCAGGCGAAGGGGGAAGCTGTCCCCAGATTAGATACGGCAAGCTTATGTGGTACTAGAATTTATTGCTTAGTCCATCTTATAAGAGGTCAGAAAGACAATCACAACCCTCTCTGGGAAACACTTTGAGTGTAACCCAGGGGTATTAAGTCTCAATAAATTCTGTTGGTGACTTGCATGATGGACAGATTTATCTCCGTCATGCTGTTTTGTTGCTTCCAAATGAATCCTAACCAGCACTGGTCTGAAACTTTCCTGTCTTTAATACCCATCAATAACTTAATACAGCCTCTTTTCCATATTGTCTGGCAGCAGTAGGAGTTTAGGCCCCAGTTTTAGCGGGGAAATGGTATTTTCTTCGAGGTGGAATATTATGGCCAGACTGGATGAATATCTTGCGTTTCCTTGTGTTGTCTGGCAGCACACATGGAGCAGCTCCCAGCCCTCTCCTCAAAGCTTTTGCAATATTGAGAGGCCTCCATAAACTTCAGGCAGCTGGGAAGATATTAGAGGAATGTCTTAAAAGGGAGAAGGAAATAAGAAGGCAACTTCTCCCCGTTATACAGGAGACTTACTGATTAACTAATGGTGCTTTATGCAAAATTAGCATAATTAATAATAATACTAATAATGCAAAAATAGCAAAATTAATAGCACTGTATAATAAACGCATGTAGCTAGTGGGCTCCGAGCAGGAGAGGTGGAGGTGAGAAGGAAGATGTCTGCAGCTGGATCCTCTGTAATAGCACGTGCATCCTCTGACTGCAGAAGATTCAGTGGCCTCAGTGATCATTCCCATCTCTCAGATTCTTCTATGACAGGGAGATGGTGGTTTCTGCTCTGAACTGAGCTGGTGTAACTGGGGTTCCAGTGAACAGGCAGCATGGTGATGAGGAGCGTTGTGCCTTTTGAACTATGATCCCATTCCTGATGCTCTTGGGATGCTGTTCCTACTCTCTGCCCTCATCCTAAACCCGTCTGCCCCATCCATGGCTGCAGGATTAGCTCTGTGTGTTTGGAAATGGAGCAGAGGGATGGTGCTGGTGCTGCAGGGCTGCCTGGCCCACAGCTGGCGCTTTGTGAGAGCCCAGCTCTCTGGGGCAGACTTAGCCAGAAACGTACAGCATGTGGGCTTTCACCTGGTGGCTTCTGTTTCGGCATCTGGGATTTCTTAATAACAGCAAATATCCCCCAGTGGTTTCCCCCTGTCTTTTTTCTTCCAATTAAATAAATACCAGCACATTTGGAAGAAACTAAGCAGTCATATTGCATTAGCCACGAGAAGAAAGATGTAATTATTTTTGTTTGCCTTTCAAGGATCTCGTAATATCCTACAACTATTAATTAATCCGGCCTCCTGACAATTCCACAGGGGTATGCGATAGCGATCAGTTCTGGGTGGGGAAATTGAGTCATATAGCTCTGAAAGGCCTGGTTCAGCACATTGTGTGGCAGGGCTGGAATAGAAAGCAGAGCCTTGCTGTTTCCTGCTCTAACCACGGGCTGGCTGCCTTCTCCTCACAAAGTAGTGTGGAAGTTGGTGGAAAAGTTTTTGCTAAGGGAAGCAATCTTGATCACTGGCTTTCAAAGGCTTATTGCAAACAGAGATTGATGGGGCAGGGAATGTACTTTAAACGTTATGGCAAACACCTCAGCTGTGTCCCTTTCAAGTGAAAGCTTGAAGTAAGGGAATTTGACTGATGTGTGCTTTTATCAAAGCTATTCCCTATTATGTTAAGCGCAGTGGCCTACGGAAGTTAAGAAGTTAATGGGGGAAGTGGGCATTAAACAGAAAGATCAAATGCATCAGGTAATAGCCAAAGGGATAAAAACGATACAGCACCTGAGAGTGGCAATAAATGTAAAATGCTTCTCTGTCCTTTCAGATGTATGATTAACTGCTTCTAAATATACTGGGGACTGTGCAATAAAGGGGAAGATGTGGATGAGCTATAATGTAGTCAAACTGTTTCAGGAACTGTGACCAAAGAACCTGTAAAAGCCTCCCGGGCTCCTGGCTGCCAAGGATATGTTGTGCCCCTATGACTGCAAACATAAAGGTTCAGGGATTTATAGATAATTTTTTACTGGGAGAAAAAAATATCTAATAAACAAGTGTGGTACAGGAAAGCACTGTCAGAAAAGGGATTGGATTGATGAGGATGGAATATGCGAAGTAGCACAACAGTAAAATTCTGTTTGATGTTCCAGAGGGGAAATGGGTTTATTTTCCTGTCCATTACTGAAAATGATTTTTGTAGAGTTAAGATCAGGGAGATTTTTTTTTCCTAATCTTGTATTTCCAAAGAACTCTTCCCTATTTTGCCAGCGCATTTGCAAATGGTGCTTTGCACGGGGATGTTCTCCCACTGATTTCTAGAACACTTCCTTCTCCAGATGTAAAACAGGTTTTGGAAATACTTTCAAATCATCATTTGGGCCCGTTGCATAGAAAGACTTTAATGGCTGTGTTTCTACTCTCAGCAATGCTTTGCCCCACTGGAGCATTTCATGTCCCAGGATACCAGAGAGCCTTGCAAACACAATTCCTTCAGCCTTATGACATAGCTCAAAAGCCCAATTTTCATGCAAAAGCACAGGACAGGTCTCTGCAGCTTAGATAAACAGCAGCATAAAGCTATGTATTAGGTTAGATGATTCCTTTATCTGATGCTTTCCTCTCTGTGACATCACTCAGGATCAACAGTGGTTTGGACCAAGAAAAAAGCCCCCAAGCTTAAGATTTATCCATTCTGTATTTATTTATTTGTTTTAATGCCCTGAAGTCAGACTTCTTGTGAGTTGTTTGGCTAACCCAAGAGCAAGAAAACTTGTCTGTGCCTCAGCCTCAGGACACAGTGACCTCTTGTAGGTGGGATGACCAGGGTCTGCTGTACCTGCATCGAGACCTGCCAGCCCAGCAGCAGTTCCTCATGCTGTCCTCATGCAGTCCCAGGCATGTGGCTGGCAGGTCAGTCCCCTGATGTCCAGAGGCAGGGATTGATGCTGAATGGTTGCATCCTACCCTAGGAGGCTCTATGGGATGTACAACTGGTGCTGGGCATGTCCACAACCTTCTAGGGAGGAGCAGGGATGGAGGACCAGCAGGAACTCTGGAGAAAACATGACTCTGCTCAGCAGGAATTTCCTAGGATAGGAGGGACCTTTGGGACAATGTTGTCTTTCCAGAGACTCAAAGATTGGTGCAGTACGTCCTGCTGGGGAATGCAGGAGGGTCACAGGGCCACTGCTCTTAGTTAGACCCACTCTGCCACCCTCATGCTCTCATCCACTGAGTGGTCTGGGCCATCTCACCTCCCCTTCAAGCCCTGGGAGTCCAAGCCGAGCTCAGGGAGCTCCAGGTCTTGACTTGTGTGTTCAGCTCTGCTCTGACAGTCTGTATATCTGAACAGTGGGGCAGAGAGTGCTCTCCAACTTTGGGGTCTGTGTGCTGGCTCCTGTCTCGATGCCAATGTTGGACACTTTGCTCAGGGACCAAGGGGACCCACTGGCACTGTCCTGGAGGGGCTGAGAGCAGAGTGAGCTGTGTCTGGACACAGCTTGAGGGAGTTTTGGGGCAGAAAAAATCAGTTCTCAGAGAAAATGGACAAAGAGGTATCCAAGGTAGGAACTTAACCCAGGATGAAGGGAAGCCAGTGAGAGGAGGTCAGGGAGAGCAAAACCTAAGGATGCCGAGGGCTGACAGACAGTAAATCTCCCAAAGCTGTGTCAGGTACTGGAGAGAAAGAGCTGAAAGGTCCTAAGCCTGTGGTTATACACAACAGAGATGGCAGCTGGTACAATTAATCTCTTGCCCTTTGTGAATCTTTAGATGAAGCCTCTGAGTAAATGAAGAAAGGTAAGGAAAGGTCTTTGTGGCCCTTTCTTTCTTTCATCCTGATGTGCTCCTCATCCTGGAGTAAATGAGAAACAGTCCCAGCTGCAGACAGCTCTGCTTTGGATCCAGATTTGTTTCTTCCCCAGCATAAAGCAGTGCAACATAACTTATAACACCTTGTTGCCCTGAACTTGTCCTTTCAGCTTAGTTCACTCAAAGCTCAGTCTCACAGCTCACTCACCATAATCTTGTCTTGAATACCTCAGATGCTGAAGAATAACATGAACACTGTTAATATTTAAAATATTGTTAATATCATATAAACAGATGAGGACTTATTTCACATATCCAGGATAAGAGGAAAATGGCTTTTTTCCTGATTCTTTATGTTTTTAAGGTCTAGTTCCAAAGTTGTGTATGAGAGGAGTAGTGCTGTTGTAGTTGAGAGTATCCAAGGAGGACTAGAGGTAAGGCTTGTATCTGTTATGAGACTGTCAGAGAAAGCTGGGAAAAAGAGTAACAAACTGTTTTCAGGTGGGAGGAGACACAGAATCTGCCCTACAGTGTCTGTTTGATTTCTGCTATGGTCATAACTAGGAGAGCACTGTCTGGAGGAAGCAAGATGTAACCTCACATGACTTGCAAACCATCTGAGCCGGTCAAGTGTTCCAGCATTAACCCATATCTTCTGCCTGTTCCTGTCTGAGCAGGTGGTGGGACTGTAGCAACAGGCAAGGGGTGATGGGTTCAAACTTAGACAGGGGAAGTTCAGGTTAGATATAAGGAAGAAGTTCTTTACTGTGTGGGTGCTGAGGCACTGAACAGGCTGCCCAAAGAAGTGATAAATACACCATCCCTGGCAGTGTTCAAGGCCGGGTTGGACAGATTCTTGGGTGATATGGTCTAAAGTGAGGGGTCCCTGCCCATGGCAAGGGTTGGAACTGGATGATCTTAAGGTCCTTTGCAACCCAAACTGTTCAATGGTTCTATGATTCTGTGAAACCAGCCATGGTGTTGTGCAGGCTGCAGGACCTCCCATATCACAGCAGTTACCCCAAGGATGCTTTCAGAGGGCTGGGTTTGCTTCCTATTCCTCTTTTCCACTCAGAGTGGTCAACTTTCTTTTCTACTTCTTAAACCACCCAGTGTTGCCTGTGAATACAACTAGGTAGTCCAAGTGAGGCGGAAAAAGTCTCAATCAATTAAAAGCCCAACAAAGTGGCTTTGTGCCTCGCTTTGCAGTCAGAATGAATGGCTGTCTTGTCAGAAAGGTTTCTACTGTATTAAGAAAGCATTCTACCTTAGCCCGTTGTGTTCCTGCTTGCAAAAGTCTCATTACTGTGCCAGCAATAATAGTGTCTAATTAAGCAGAATAAAGAGAGATGAAGCGTAATGGCTACAGGATAGAGAGGTTATTCGTCAGGCAGAAGTAATAAATTACTGAGTCCTGCATCCTGGTATGCTGGAAGGACGTAGTCAAAAAGAGTCACTACTGGAAACTTGTTTTTCTTTTTGATAAATTGACCAGCTTGGGTTGGTATTTTTTTGTGCATTGACTCAACAGATTCTCTATTTTTCACTCCTCTTAATGAATAGAGCAAACCCATGAACATTACGGCTGAGGCAGAGTAATGACAAGATCAATTGGTCATTATAAGGGGCAGAAGTGCATATCACTGCACAGCTGGGGAGCAGAGATGGTCCAGAGGGAGCTCCTCTACCTGGCATCATGCTCCAGGAGACTTGGTTCATACTTTAACTCCTGTGTTATTGCTGGATTATTACCCCTTCCCTGCAAAGGAGCTCTGCAAACCATGCCCTGCACACAGCGCGGTGGGGGAAAGGTGCAAGAATGTCATTAAGGTCACGCCACGAGTCCCTAGCTGCAAATAATGAACAATTTCTGACAAAATGAGGTGGTTGAAGCGCTTGGAGATAAAAACCTGCCTGTCATTCTGTTGCACGAACCTATATTCCAATTTTTATCTGCAGCGCGTGCTTCTCTTTTATCCGGTTTCCTGTTTGAAGGGATTTGAGCAGAATAGATAATCCTAACTTTGAACATAAATCACTGGGCTGCACGGCTGATAGATGCTTTGCACTTTTTTTATGATAATGGCTGATTGGAGGCTGGGAGGGAAAATGCCAGGGGCTTATCTCTATGGAGCAGCGTTTGGAGGGTGTGCGGATGGCTGGGGGAAAGGGGAGGCAGTGGCATGAAGTGGGGCCGTTTTCTGTTAGTCTGTTTGGTTTGAACATCTGAACTGGAGCAGAGATATGCTGGGATGTGTTGGGAACTCTGGGAATCAGAGTCTGCAAAGGCACCCTGTTACAAGATGAGGGCAGGCGGCCCCATGGCCATCTGAGATAACGGAAGCCGTTGGGCGCTCAACACATGCAGGGCTGAGCTCCATATAGGTTGGAGACTGATGTATTTCCCATTAAGGGGTTTGAGGGTGCCAAAGAGGCATCAAGTAGGGTCCATAGATTGTTATTATTTTACTAAGTATAGTTAAATATAAAATCAGAGTTTTTTCTTTCTTTTTTACCCACAGTCTAGATGACAGCTCAGAAAGTGCACTTTTTCTTCTGAAGATGCAAATCCCCACAAAGGTCATGTTTCATTTTGGTTTTGAGTGTTTCTTATTTTGGGAATATTTATTTTACTCCAATTAGCTCAAATTTCAAAGTAATTGAAGCCCAGAAAACTGGATTTTTTTTTTTCCTTATAACTTCTGTCTCTTCTTTTTAAAACATAAAAAACCCCCAAATCCAACAAAAAAACACAACTTCAAAACAGATGCTTTCCCAGGAAAAGTTGTTTTTTTGATGAAGCAGATTAATTGGCATTTTCTAATCAAATCTTCAAAAAACTCTCAGGCAGCTTTACTGAAGCATTGAAATACCCTTTTAGAAAGCTTTCTTAATGTCACCCTGTGAAACTCGTCTTTCTCCACTGACTATAAAAGATGCCTTGGCAACTGCTTTGGAGTAGGTGCCTAGCTTTTTGCCTAGTGAATAAATGAGTACATTGGTTCAGAGGAGGAGCACAATTTTGAGGCCAATCCCCAGTGTGTCTCCAGGTGTGCTCCAGATGCTCTCCATCCCCTAATGGAGATGTAATGGTCCAAATCAAAGGCTGATTTTTCCAGTGGCGCTGAACCACAAGCACAGTCAGGATGTTTATTCTGGGGGACCAGACTAAACCTTGGAGAAATCCCTCCAAGATGTGTACAGAGTAGATGGTCCAGCGTCAGTACCAAGTATGCAGATGGTGCAGGTCTGCCCTATTATACCAAATTACTTGTCAGTATAGATGATGCTTTAGATAGCTAAAACCGTGTCAGTTGAAAATCATTCTGTGTGGTTATGATACCCTGTTTGAAAACAGGCAAAAGACTTTGAATTGCTGAGGTGGTTTAAAGACCCTTTTGTTATTTATCCTTGTCATAGGGTTTAGTCTGACACCAGCGGCTTTTGCAAGGCCCTATGCTGACCCTTAGGCAGATGTGGTCTCTGCCTGGAGCAGGTGGCTCTCAAAGGAGTCTGTGGGAGCTGGTGTAATATGGACAGTGGGATTCTGAGTGCCAAGGACAAGCTTGTGAGGGTCTTGAGCAAGACAAGACCCTTTGAAGCTGGTGTGCTGTAAGCCATTCCTCACTGAGATATTTCATGGATTCAAAATTCACATCATTACTCTCTATTTCTACCAATTTGATGCCAAGGAAATGCTTTGTTGAAGTGGGTGAAGGGTTTTCATGTTGATGTCCCATGCAGGTATCTCTTCATGTCTGGGGGGGGCATCTCGGGCCGTAGACCATCGGGTGTGCACCCTGCACGAGGCAGACAGCCTGAAGAATCAGTGTCTAAAGAGACAAGGCAGACTGAAGCTAGGCAAAAGCAGGATGGTCAACCTAATATTACAGATGGGGAAATGACCAAGACTTTACCTGAATTACACTTACTCAGGCGTCTCTTGCCGCCTTGGTTCTTGCTAATTATTCTGGTTATTAGCAGTAGTTAGGTCTGGTAGGAAACCCCAGCACCTCCACTGCACCTACTAACATTTTGGACTCCCATGGTACTTTATGGGAAGTGCAGTCCAGCTGCTTCACACTCTCTTTCTTCTTTATAGACTGAGTAGCATTTGAACTATATTTCCTATATCACATCACAGTCTTTTATTGAGAGCCAAAGTGCCTTCTAAGGCATGACATACAACCACAGAATGATCCCAGAATGCAGGAGGTGCCTGAATGTTTCCTTTAGTGAACCAGTGTAGTAACATTTTGAAAGAGAAATCTTTGGGCTTTAGGATGAAAAATGAAGGTTTTAGAGTGGGGAGCATTCAATTTTTTAAAGAAAATACTTTAAACACCCCCCCTGCATTTTCTTTCTATCTGTTGCCCTGCAGAAGCCCAGATTTCTGGGCTTTTTGGGATGGTCTTAGTTCCTCTATTGCAGTTTCAAAGGGGGTGACACAAACATGTGCTGGCAAATGAAGAGCTCTTAGAAAAGACAATAAGTGATCAAGTCTCCCACAGGAGACAATTTGGGTAATGTAATCTGCTCAAACAACACATTCTTTCAACTTCCGAGGAAATTTCTTTTGAGCTTGAGCAGGTCAATAACATTTCCCCCCATTTGAAAAGGAATAGGAAAATTAACTTCTTCCCCTTCCCTCCCCCATAATTTCTGTTATTTAACAGCATTTTAGAAACCCATTTCCTATGCTATTTTAAGCTGCAGGCACAGCCAGGAGACCACATCTAAGAGTGACGATTTAAATCTCTAGACAACTCAGGAGATAAGTCAAAACAAATTTCAGGATGTTCCTCTAAAGAGCTGTTTCCACTTAAGGAAGTCCCGGTGGGAGCCTGGTTAAAGAATCACCTAATCCGCTACACATTTTATACATTTAAACAGGTCCATTTGACAGAAAGTTGGTGAACATTGCTGTGTGGTGAATGCATAATGAGCACCACTGTTGCCAGGCTGGAAATCGCTGCTGGTTTTTAGCTCTTTGTTGATGTTAATAACTTCATGGTATCCTGATGGCTGGGATTTTTACTGCCATCATTCAGGCTACTGCACAGGGCAGCACAACTCCTCCCTTGCTCCCTGAAACCATTATAAATGCCGCAAGGCTCTTGATCATCTACTTGAAGATGTTCCTGCTCATTGCAGGGGAGTTGAACTGAATGACCTTTGAAGGTACCTTCCAACCCAAACTGTTCTATGATTCAGTGTGAGAAAGGTGCTGTGCAGAGGGCAGGTAAAAGAATAGTATGATATAGGAAGAAAGCAAGGGGAGGGGAGATTGGCACATAGAATCATAGAATAGTTAGGATTGGAAAGGACCTTAAGATCATCTAGTTCCAACCCCCCTGCCATGGGCAGAAGGAAGGTGTAGATGGATCAGGTCACTAGGAAGGGGGTCTGGAGAAGGAGAAGAAAACACAGTCAACCCCTGTAGGTTATTGTAGTGGTTTCTATTGCAGTGATATTTGGTACAGAGTCTTTATCTCCCCTCACTCAGGAAGATTAAAAGCTTCAGCCTAGCAGTATTGGAGGCAGCCTGTTGCAGCCCATGGCCCAAGGTCTGGTTTCCTGGGGCAGCATAAAGTGGCTTCTTGCACACTGGGACCCAAACCCATCCATATCCTGCTTGCAATAGTGACATGCAGATCTCTACAGTTACTCTATCGCCAAGAAAGCCCATCTGTGTATGCTGGAGGGAAATGCTGCTACTCACTGACTTGTGGGCATTGTGAACTGGAGAACCAGGACTCAGATGCCCGTCAGTACTACCAGCATATGTTTATGTGCCAGTGATCTACTGGCAACTACTGAAGGACAATTTAATAGCAGTCTACAACTTCAAGGGCATTACTAAGGATGTCAGAGTCAAGATCTTCTTCAGTTGGTAATGGGAGATGATGTGATAAGCAGTAATGCAAAGAAATGATTCTTCCAAATGTCAGAATGAATATTTGGGGAAAAAAATTCACTGGGTAGTGCAGGCTGGAACAGGCACTCAGAGAAGTAGTGGACTGTCCACCCCTGAAGATTTGACTGTGTTTGACCCTTAGGTTTGCATACATGAGGCTGTGGCTGACTCCCTCTGCTGTTGATGTTAGGTTTGCTTTGAGGAGGGAGGTTGGATTAGGAACCTTACAACCAACAGTTCTTTAGTTCTACAATGACAGACTTCTGCTGTCGTTGGGGTCAAGGTTTAGAGGTGCAGAAGAAATGCTGTCTGCCTTTTCCTGATGGAGCAGTCTCAAAACATTGACATCTCACCTGGGAAATTTTCAGGGACTGCGCTCAGCTCCGTGATTGCACTGCTCCTCTCCAGCCATCAAATAACATAAGTTAGCAGCTACAGACGTTTCTTATGTGAAAGGCAGCATTGGCCTTCTGCTGTTTCTGATTTTCAGAAACAAGAAAGCAACTGTTCTCACGTTGGCCGGGAGGGATCTGCCGAGTGTGGAATAAAACCTGTTGAGTGGAGTCTGCCATACTAATGTAATGTCTGGAATATACAGCTCCGATTCTGTGTCCTGAAAACTTTCTTTGTGATATCTTGTCCTGGACTTCGCGAATGGAACCACAGGACTTGGGTTTTTCTCTGCCTTAACTTCTTAACCAGCACTCTCTTCCCAACCCCATCACCGGAGAGCAGTTGTAAGGGCCTTGGTGGATTCAGATCGTGATACTAGTCTTGGTTTTGACCTTAGATGAATTATGTAGCTTTTCCACCATAGCTGGTTGTCTCCTTGATGGGATGATAGTTACATGGCTCGCACTTAATGTTGGTGTCCTGGTTCACTGGCTGGTTTTATTTCATTTTTTAAGTTCTTTTTCTCTTTGTAATGGCTACTCATGTTCTCTCTTCCACATCCTCTAATAGAATTTGAACCTAAAGAGACCACAGTGGCCATCTAATTTGACCTTCTTTATAACATGCCAAGATCTTTGCTATTGATTGCCTGTGATTAGACTAAAGGAGGTATTTTACACATAATATATTACAAATGTTGTAATACTTGAGTGTTAACTCCATCCCATGGCTGTAGTGCAGCAGTTATCTAACTCCTAAAAGAGAGTTGTGTGTGTACAAACATGATTTCACATTAAATACACCAAATGGCTTTCCATCAGCTTCCAGCAGCTTCAAGGGAGGTTAATTTTTGACTTTAGGTCTGGTTGTCTTTTGTTGTGCCCTCTCATCAGCTGCAAAATTCCCAATGGTATCCATAGAGGTGGTAAGATGAGAAGCAAGCCTCATGTGAGCGAACTGAGAAACATGCTCTAAAAGGTTTGGTTTCCTCTCTCATGTCTGTGTTTGTGCTTAGGACATGGCACAAGTGTGCACACCAGGTGCTCAGATGCTTTCAAGCTCCTTCAAGTGAGGTGCTGGGAAAACGGAACATTCTGGAATGTTTCATGGACGTTTGTCATCTGTTTTCTTACCAGCCTGGCTGCTTGAGAAGGAGGAAAGAAAACATTCCCCACCCCACCACCCATTATAACTTAACTAAGATAGGAAGGAAAGAAGCCTTCCCCACCTGGGTTTACCCGGGGTCTCGACACCAGGGGTACACAAGCCCGATCATGTTTCCAAGAGGGAATTATCCCAGATTAGACCGAAGGCGATGGTGGCGTTTGCCCTTCCTGGGGACATGTGGCCTCACACTCAAATATCGCATTGGACCGGACAGCTGCTCCGAGCTGTCCTCAGACTGACTGGCGGCCAGGCAGGAGCCTGCAGGAACGTGGGATGAGGCACCTGCTCCAAACCCCACTGAAACAGCAGGGAAGGGAACAGCTAATATGGGCTCCCTAATCCTAGGTGCTGCCCTGCCTGTTCCCCATCAGATACCATTACTGGAAAGTAAAACAAGGTGCTGCTGAGAGGGGCTGTGCTGAAGAGTCTGACTGCAAATTGATATGGGTGCAGATCCCCATCCCTTCACCTACAGCATTGACTGCTGGCACTGTGGAGTGGAAGGGGAAGCTGGCTCTGCTTCACAAGGTGCTCTGGGGAGAGGTGGTGGCCTCAACCCATCTTTGCAGGGAGCTTAGAAGCTTTAGAAGGTAAGGCAAAGGCTGATAGCTACAAACTAAGGTTTTGCTTTGTGCTGGTTAGAATCCTCTTGTGTAACTCCCAGGGTAAGGTTGGGTTTGTTGCTCTTCCACTGCACCAAAGAAACTAATCCTAAGGAAGGCATGTGTTCAGTGGAAAATCTCAGAAGAAACTTCCTGTGCCCAAGAGCTGCTTGAAAGCAGGATTCAGAAAGGTTTAGCTCCATTTGGCTGCCTTGGAAAGGTGCAGTAGTGTGGTTGCTTCTTGGCTTCAGCCTGTAAATGCCTGATGGTTGGAGCTGTCACTGGGGAGCTGTGATTTGATGCCTTCTCAGTTTGGTGGTGCTCAAAGTGCCCTAACATAGGCCAAGCAGCTCCCTGGGGGTCAGCAGGGTTTTATTTGGGCCAGAATTGGGATGAAAAACTGGAATTTTGTTTGAAGCCAGCTCAAGCTGCTGAGTTTTTATAATATTGGGATATTTCTTTTCAGTGTAGTCAAAATGTTTAGCTTTTATATACTTTTATATATAGAATGAAGGATTTCATTCTTCCTGTGTACTTGGCTTGCTGTGATATCAAAGTCCAGTCAAGGCATTTTGAGTCTTTCAGAGCAAAAGGCTTTGGTGTTTTCCCGTCAGAAAGTGAATTTACAGTCCTGCAGAGTGGCTTAATTTCATCAAATCAGCCCCCTCTTACAAGAAAAAGTAATCTCCAGGAAAATCCTTCAAGCAGCCCCAGTGGAAGTGGCTGCTACAAAGCCCTGTCACATATTGAAAGCAGACAAAAATCTGTGGAGAGTACTCCTTGGGTTGACAATCTCTTGCTTAGCTGCAGGCATTGTAGGTGTTAGTTGTTATAACAGCAAAGAAAACCATTTCAGACAGAGGTCTGGTTGTGTGGCCTCACTGTGTCACTTGGAATCAAAAGGGAACCTTTGTGATACAAACATAACTGATTGCTCTGTACAATGTCTCAAGTCTTTTGCTAAAGAAACCTGTTGGAAACATGGGGTTTGGCATAGGAAGGAAAGGTAGCCCGAAGGTTTTGATCACATCATCTTGGGTGATTAGGTATGACATTCTCCCTTGCTGTTTTGTATCACTGGCTACCAAACCTGCACAGAAAGTACATAGAAATGGTGTCTTTTTCTCCCCCTATAATTAAGAGAGCATTTGATCTTAAAGATAAAAGCAGTAATTGACTTCATTTAAAGATTAACTGAATGTAATGCCTTCTGAAAAGAAAAAAGTTATTAAGCAAGTTGTCAATCAAAGAGTTGATGTCTTTTTTTAATATAGTCTGAAAGTGTTATAATTTTAATACCCCAAAGGCCAAAGCATATTATCAAGCTGAAATTAGAGATTAGCAATTTTCAATTTCTCTCCCATCTCTTATGTTTCATATTCCACCTTCTGTTGCTGGAAGAAAAAAAATATATAGCATTTGGCATGAGAGGGGAAATGCAGAGTCTGGATGTATTGATATCCAGTGCTTGGAGCTACGTGCTGACCTCCCAGCTGCCCTGGGCAGCGTAGTCTGATTAGAACCTAGATACACAGAATCTTCTCTAGGGGGAAAAGGCTGAAACAGGCAGCATACAGGAGTATATGCAGCCATATGAGTACCATAGGCTTAGCTCGTTTAGAACATCATAGCCCAACTGCAACTTTTAGCATCTCCTTAGGTACCACTGGGTCAAAAGTATGGAGTGTGTGCTTTATAGTGTATGTGCTTCAATGTAAAACTTGGCAATGGGATTTTAATTGCTAAGGGATGGGTTTGCAGAGATTGTGAGGACTTGGACCCAGTTAAAGAATCATATTGTAGGAGTTCAGGCTTCTAAATCTAAAGTTGTCAACCTGGAAACCCCTTTTAGTTGGAGTCTGACTTCAGAGGCTCCTAAACTTTAAAGGCACCAGAATTTGTGACTGCAGTGTTCCCACAGAACCTGAAAGGGGTACTTCTGCCTGTGCAGCAGAGCCCCTGCTGTGGAGGGGCCAAGCAGCTGAAGGGCTACCATGGGCATAAGCTGGGACAGGATCCACAAATGTCAAGTTCCTGCGCCAAGGGGACTTAATCCATGAGGCATTTGTGCAGGGTGCCTGTCTGATTAGGAAAAGCACTCTGCTCAACAGACTGTGGTAGCTTTTTCTTTTAGTGTGTTTCTTGTAAACACAGTTGTGCACAAAATTGCTCTGGACACAATTCCTGGGTTCTGGACTGTTCATTCAGAGTGTTTCCAGTTCGAGTTTCGTTTTTGTCCTGGGAGGATTAAAGCACCACAATCCTTTCAGAGGTGACAGGAGTGTCTTAGCCCTCTGTTTCCTGGTGGAAAAAGGATTTCTCTCCTCCAGCCAAAAATATATCTCATACAGAAAGTAGAGAGAGAGACAGCAAGGAAAGCTCCTCAAACACTCCTGAAAGAGAAGGCCTTGTCCTGGCCTCATCTAACAGAACTGTTTTTAAGGAAGGAGACTGACTTGTGCTCCTTCCATGTAGGAGATGTGATTTGTCTGCAACAGCAAGCTTCTTGTTTAAAGTTTCTCCCTTTCCAAATACTTGCTTGCATTGAACGTTTCTGTGTGCTGGCTGGTTCTGCAATGTGTGCCGACTTGAAAGTGTCCAGTGTAAGAGATGTGGACTACATGAAGATGCGTGAAATACTATATACCCAGTTGTGCCAACAATCTGTATTTCCAGCCACAGTAAGTGGCTGCTAGAGAGGCAATGGGTCTTTTCCTGTTTTTTTCTGACTAAAAGAAACCCTTATCCCTTTAGTAAGTTTATTCCTTTCTCAATTCTTAATTTACCAAACCTGTCCTAGTACATAAAACATGTCCGTGTGCTCCTGTGCCCTGCCTAGAGAACCCTCCTAACAGGATCACTTGAGACTGGAGGATTTTGAGTCTTTTCTGCATGGGAGCACTACTGCAGCAGGAGAGGTGATGAGGGCAAGTCCATGTGCCACCACAGGTGAGCTCCGGTAGCCCCAGGGGCACTCCTTGACTGGCAGAAGTGTAATTGTACCAAGCCTGTAAGCAGCTTGGTCCCTTCAAGCACTGTAGGATGCTTTCTAAATCATCATCTTCTAGACACTGAGGGGCTGTGGCAAGCAGGACTCCAGCAGTACTTGCATTTGAAATCTCTTCCTGTGAGAGATGTGACTGGTGCTGTAAAAGGATGCTCTGCATGGTTATTGCCTTTGTATTCTGTTTTTTCCTCCATGTGCAAGAAGCATTTTCTGGGGGAGGGAGTAGGGTTCAGAGTAATTGAAATAGCAACAATATTCTTCAGGAACTTTGGGCTGGAGAGGGGTATGAAATTCTCTGCAGTGAAAACATTATGCTCCTGCCATAATCCACTAAAGCGCTCTTCATTTCCCTGGTGTGGGAAGGTTCTCTTCTCTTATTGCATTTAGCTTGAAATCAGAGCTCTCAAGCTGTTTTATGCTGGGCAGTGTTTATGCCTTATGTTGTCATAATAAATGCCCCAGATCCATCATAAAAGCAGTTCCTTTGGCACAGAGGCTGATTGGAAGCTGTAGGAGAGGTGTGGGGTAATAATGGAGATTTATTTCTTTTGCAAAGGAATTGGATTATCATTTTCTGGAGAGTTATTTTACCTTTTCCCTGCTCAGTCGAGTCAAACCAGTTACTGCCATTCATTGGATTCGATATATCAAGGCAGAGAGGAACACAGCCCTGCCATCTCTTTGGGAGTGTTGGCTCCTGTTGGTAGAAGTGGGTATTTCAGGTAATTTAGTGTGCCTGTCCAGAAGCCCATCATCAGGATGGTGGTTATCCAAACAAAATACCATCCACATGGTTTTGACCTCCATCAGTATGTTATGTTTTAATGGGCCTTGTTTTACTGCAGTAGTACTTGCTCATTTCAAATCCAGCTCCATCATTTCAGGGCCTTTATATGTCTTTGGGTGAACCAGCTTATAAAATTCTTTCAAGGCTGTATTTTATTGTGTTTTGTTTAAGAGAAATGGGCCTTCCTTTTTATTGTGTGTCAGACAGCTACAAAAAATTAGTAGGTCTTGATAGACAGTAACTTCTCTGTTGGCACTCAGGAGTGTGTTAGTGGAAGGAACACGGATCCTCTGCTGTTGGTCTCTACATGGTGAGGTAGCTCTGGTTTGCATCAGAAGTAAATGATTGATTGATGCACTACTGCCTCCCAGCTGGCTGTTCCTCACATACAGCTACACTTCAATGGTCAGGGCTGGGCTGGTTTAGTCTGGTTCAACTGAACTGTCTCTGCCAAAATCCTTTCTTCAGCAATTGCTACCCTGTCTCAACTGTGTCCAAATACCATTCCCAGCTTGACAGTAGATCTTGGGCTGTTTGGTGTACTTCTGCTGGTGTACCTGCTTCACTGAGTCAGTTGTGGTTTGTTTAATCATTCCTATGGCGAATGCTGTGCATCCTCTTGGCGTGGTGGTGCATAAACCATCTCCTGCGCTGTGCATTCATCCGGTGTCGGGCAGCAGCGCTCGGTTCGGGGCGGGGAAGCGGCGCTGGGAGCGGGGGGCGTGGCCTTGGGCGGCCCCGTGCTCTATCCGTGGTGCTGAACCCGCCCGGGGCCCTGCGCGTTGCTCCGCTGCGCCTTGGGGCTGGGCTGTGTCTTTAGGAAAGCAGCTTCCAGAGGGTTAATTGTAGCGGGGTTTGGGGAGAATTGTGATTCGAGGTATACAGTGGTGGGAAGCATTGGCAGAGATGGGGGGGTGTTGTCCTTGGTCCTTAGAGATGACTCCATTGCACCCCAAGGGAAGGAGGAACCCCGGGATTCAAACACTGCTGTTGCTCAGGGCTGTGCCTATGAAACAGGTTTGTTTTGTTTAAGAAAACATAGAGGTGTTCAGCTTTTAGAGTTTCTGTCTGGCACCTCTCTCACTAGCACTTGAAGCACAGAGAAAAAGGGAAGAAAATACGTTTGGGCATGTTTGGGAGCCTCTCCCCAACAGCTTGGAGTGTGAATTTGTGAACTAAATATTTCCACTGAATAACTATTGAGTGTCTGTGTAAGGGAGGGCAAGTGCGGGAGACAGGAAATGTGGGTCACTGCCCGCTCAAATGCGGGACCCCACTGCAATGAATGGAACTATTTGTTAAATTGGTTTGCTATGCTAATTGCTGGCATTAATTTTTTGGCAAGTGGGGTGTGTAATTTGAGGCATATTTGAAACCTTTGAGTTATGTTGTGTAGTAGGTTGTTACATTGTTCTGATCCTGGGCAGAAAAACATGTAGAAGATGTTCTGCAGTTACAAACAGGATTTTCTTATTATCATAATCGGGTTCTTTCTCCCTATTAGGGATTTGTGCAAAGCTGATAATAGCAGCAGTGTTGTGCAAGCCAGAGAGAGCTGGCAGATACACTGGTGAGCTCTTTATTCAGGTTTCGCCAGCAACCTGGGTAAACAGCAGCTGGTTACTGCAGCAATACGGTGAAGGTGCGTTGAGGCAAAAGAACTCCCATTTTGAAGTTCAGAGACCCCTTCAGTGCAGCAGCAGATAAGCATAGCGAGAGAGGATGAAAAGCTCAAGCCTTGTGAGGTTCACAGCCTTTTAGCTTCATGGTTCCCAAACCCATGCACGTGTAATCAAGAGATCAAAACATCCTTTCCCCCTGCTCAGTGCTAAAATTGCTCAGCATTGGTAGTGCCAGTCTGGGATGTCCTCTAGTGATAAATATAAACTGACACAAATTTGTGAAACAGTTGCAACAAGTTTCGGTTTGTTTGTTCTAATTAAATATTAAAGGATCATTTTAAGATGGTTCAAAGCATCTGAAATCTCTGATGCTTCTTTGTACATATGGCTACAGCACAAGTTCCTTCAGTCCTGCAAACCTTATGCTGCTTTGTACTCCTGATTGAAGTGGCTCCAGCACTCAGGTTTATTCCTTGGTATGTAAAGAGAAATGGTCTGCTGCTAATTAGGAACAACACTTTATAGTTAGGAGCACGATTAGGAACACGTCTTTTTACAGTGATAGACATTGGTCCCTCTAAGTTCCTAAGATCTGAATTACTCCTTGAAGGTGCTTGTCTTCATTGACAAGAAAATGATCAGAGGACAAATTGCCTGCTAGCCTATGTACATTGAGCAACACCTTTCAGTTAGGTAGGATGGATATAAAGCTTTGATGTCAGCACTCAAGAGCTGATGTGAGAAGCTTGATCTAAAATATTGTTGAGCTTCTGCATTTCTAAACAATAGTGATGGAAACTGGGGCAGATTCCTCAAACCTGTCACCATACACTTGTGAGAAGCATCAGCTTGGCACAATCAAATCAACCTGCTGATGACCAGAATAAAGAATTAGCTTACAGAGGATCCAGAACTGGACCTTTTAAGCTTCAGTTTATATAGTTCCTCCTCAGGCCTAATAAAGTCTCAGTGTCCCTGGAGTAGATAAAATGAGTTTCAATACCCCATACCAGGGTTGCTAATACTTTTTGTTCTCAAGTACCTCTGGAAATTGTGCCTGCAATGAATCCATTTTCTTCTTGAGAAGAGCTGCTGCCACCCTCTTTGTAATCTTTTTCTTGTATTTTGTCTGACCTTGAACCAGACAAAACAAGGTCCTTTTATTTCAGAGAATAAGGAATCCCATCCACAAACCTTACCAGCCTCTACAGGGTATTTTTAATGCTTTTGAGAGATCATTCAGATTCTGGTAGTATTACAAGGGTAACAGGCACTAATTCTTGCCCTGCATTTCATCATTTATAGTAGGTACTCACATAGTTATTAAGCTGTCTAGTAGTCCTCAGTTTTTACATGTTAACAGCTGAAAGGTCTGACTGACATCAGCCAACTTTGGATAACAAGATGGTCTACACACATTAAAATCTTGGCATATAGGGATGGAGGTTGTTATGTTTTAGGAAGTTTGCTCTCTATGGTGAGGTCAAGTTGTGGGACCAAATGTAGAAAGGAAAAGAGATTACACAAAATTCAACAAGCTGAGAGGAGATCTCTCAGTGTGGGAAATCCTCCTCTCCCCAGCAAATATTGTGAAACAACTTTAGCTACTTAAGAAGCATAATTAGCAAAGCAGACTGAAACTTCTTCAGTCAGAAGGGTGAAACCATCAACCACCTTTACTCACAAGAGAGATTAATTGAGAAGCAGAGAATAACCCTGTGCTCTGTGTTAAATTTCATATTAATCCAGTCTCTTCAGGATCTCTTGTGAGATGATTGGTGGTGACTCTGAAGATGCAGATATTCATTCATAGTTCTTCCAGCTCTGAATTACAGAGTGACCACAATGCAGGAGGTACTTGAGATGCGTTTCCCATTCACATTCATGTGAATAGCGTCACTAAATGTTGTCTTATGTTTAAGTTATATAAAATTCAGTCACTGACAAGGTTGTAGAAGCTAAAGACATAAACAGTTACAACACCTAACTACATAGCAGCATAGCCACTAGGGCACGTTTTTCTTCTTCCTGGGCCAGGTAGTGCTATCCCAGCAGCAGAGCTGATGCCTGTCTGGCTGCTTGTGCTAACACAGCAGATACTTGCTTTGCTCCTCCTTGGTCATCAGCAGACTCCAAGCTCTGACAGATGTCAGGAGCATGCATAGTTGATGCTTGTCCTGTTGTATGGGACACATTGTTGTACACATTCCAGCACAATTTTAACTCTACTGGCATTGCAAAACCAGTACAAGAAGTCATTGCTGTCTAACATGGAAACCATGATAGTTTGAAGGGGGAGAGGCAAGAGGTGAGTGTATTCAAAAGCTGTCCGTTACAAACAGGGGTGTGTATGGGGTCTGGATGCATTGCTTTTGTTCACTGAGCACTTTTGGTAGTTAGTTTTCATTAGTCTCTTACTAAATGGTTGGAGCTGGTCTGTGGTGGTAGGAGGGGTTGTGCTTTGAGTGATTTGTGATAGTACCCTTGTGGGATCTCAATCTAAAATGAGGGGAAAATGTTTGGATTTTACAGGGTGAAAAAGTGATTAAGTAGCCAATTTACCAAAAAGCCATGCATAAAACTCTGCCTCTCCAAAGCTAATAGTCCTGTTTGTTATATCAGAGGCAGCAAATGATGACCATATTTGAGTCATAAACCCCTCTTTTGCTGGTACATGATAATAATGTGTGTTACATGTTCAATTAACCAAACTAATCAAATGCGCTGAGAAGAAATACAATGGAAACAAAGGCTTGATCTATGCTGTTCTCTGTTGGGTATGGCAGTTGTGTTTCGCATGCTTTCCTGGTAGTCCTTTGAGCAGATTTACTGGTGACATGCTAACAAATCCTTGACCAGTCAAAAAGGCTGGTTTGTCCCTTGAATAAGTCAGAAAGGCTCCCCTGGGACAACTACAAACATGTTGGCCTTACCCTGTCACTGTGAGGTATAGTGAGGACCAACTATGTCCATCTTGGCAGTGTTTTGACCTTGTGTACAGAGAAATAAAGCAAATCAAGCAAGAGGTAAGCCCAAAACCTGAGTTGGGAGTGTGGGGAGGACAGACAATGTCCAAGCACTATGGCATGAGGGAAAACTCACCAGGAGACAAGTGTAGTGTCTGGATCCTCTGCCTCCAAATGCAGCAACTTGTAGCTTTATTCCCTCTACTGAACTATATCCCTTGCTTGGCCTGCTCCTGAGACCCATCAGTAGATGGGCTCCCCAGGACATACCCAGGGCCTGAGGTGTTTCCATCAAGGCAGTCTCAGCCTAAGTCATAGTGCTGGCAAAGCCAGCCCTGGGAGGCAGGAGACATAAGATTACACATAGAGCCTGAGTTACCGCTCTGGTGTGTAGCAGCTCTAAGATAGTCTTTAAAGGCAGAAAAACACTGATTTTCTGTGGGCAGAGCTGGGCAGCTTTAGCAGGGAGACACAGGCCTGGTGTGTACCAGTCCCACAGGTAACAACCACCTCAGCTTTAGAAAGAAAGCTACGTTGCATCGAGGGAGGGAGACTGTCTTGTAATGAAGTGACCAGCTCCCTGTGCCGGGGAGTGAAGTGGTCCAGGAGACAGTCTTGTGCAGGTCTATGAAAGCCCATCTTTGCCTTTCTTACATTTGAACACCAAAGGGATCTCCAAAGCTGACTGAGGTGGGAGAACGGATTGCCGGGAGGCTTATTTGTTATGCAGAGAGAAATTTTATGGGTCTGCAAATAGGAAAAGGTTTAAAACCACCGCTTTAGATCAAAAGTGCTTCTCAAGAAGTTGCTTTTTCCTGCCACTAAGTGGCTCCAGATGTTGAAATATTCAACAAAATTGCTTTTCTCCCTTTTCTGTTTTTTTTGACACGCTGAGTTTCACATAGTCAATCTGCAGCAACGAAACCCCAGTGCTCACCCCCAACTCCAAGCCACCCAAGTGCAACATTAAATATTAACTGAGAGAAGAGCTCGATTTGTAGCTTCGGTCTGTTTTGATTTTTCTAAATTGCTTTCTTTTTCCTAAAACACGAGTTTCCTCTACACAGGAGGAACAGGGAAGTTTCTCTGTGTTCCAGGCACGGTGAGAGGGGTGTGCTGTGCTTTGGGAAGTGGAGCTTCTATTCTTTATTTTCTTGCAGTGAGGGACAGGGCTTATTGAAATGCTGGTGGCCCACATGAATGCCCCAACTTCTTGCCTTTACTCCATCCCACTGTGTCCTATTTCTGGCATTGTACGTCCTTCCTATTCCCTTGGTCCAGGGAGAGATGGATGGTGGCAGTACCCAGCCAGGAGTCTAAGATGACTGTTGGGACATGGGACAAAGGCTGGTTGAGCTCCCCTCCTGTGTAAATTTGGGCACAGTGGGAAGAACAGATGGTCACCATGCAGAAAGACTGCTTCCTCTCTAGGGTGCTGGGAAGCACAGTCAGTACAGCTGTAAAGAGGATTATTTGTGCCTGGATGGCTGCATCTCTTTTTGTTGTTTGGAAGTAGATCAAAACTACGTCACCCCCTGCAATAAAATTCATACATGTACGTAAATATGGATCAGATATGGGTATGTTCCTCTGGGTCCTCTGTAAAGTCCTACTTGGTCAGTGCTTGAAAACCTTTTTACTACAGAAGGTCCTTCCAAAAGTCAGATGCTTCATTCCTGCTCTGCTGGAGCACAGCTCTCCCAGCTGCCACCAAGTGTGTGACATTTCATTTACCCCTCCCCAGAATAAAGCTGCACTGACAGCACCACTTCCATGAACTGTTTCCTTAGTCAACCACTGGTATTTTTCTCTGTATTTGGGAAATTTGCTCCCAGGTTTGTTCTCAATAACTCCAGCTTCTTGGTTTTCCTCTCTAATGGACAGAGATATCCTGGGGGCTTGGCTATGTGGTCCTGCCACTCTCCGTCCACTTCTGCCCAGGCATGTTTTACACAGTTGCCTGCAGTGATTTGGGAATAATGGGTACCAACACACTGCTATGGTCTGCAGGTCTGATAGGGAGATGCACAGCTGTCCTAAAGCCTTTTTGCTAACGATTTTTGTCCCCTCTTGGGCTTTTGAATCCAAACAGCCTGTTCCCAGTTGCATTGGGTTTGGTTCATTGTGGTGGGTATCAGAGCTGGAAAGTGTTCTCTTGCCCTTTGCAGCCATGGTGAGCTGAACACAGCAGAGAAAAGAGAAGGGAAGGGGAGTTCCTGGCATTAAATATTTAGCAGCCAAGCCCTGGTGTTTTTCCATAGAGCAGAAGATCTTTTCATTTGTTCTGTTTGACTGTGCCTTTAGTATCTGCCAGGCTCTCTGGAGAGCAGCATTAAATGTGTTGCCTAGGGCAAGCTTTGATGGACAAATCTATCTCTCTTTCTCTGTGCCATTAGAAAGGTTCAAATCTGTGTATCTTCGTGTAAGGCAAGCCTGCCCAAAGCTTAAAGAAATGAATCAGACCATAATGGTGTGAGTGTGTGTGTTTGTTGGCCCTTGTAGCCTCACTCAAAATCATACAGGCAAAGCTGGTGAGTCACAGGACTGGCTTGCTGAGGTTGAGAGCTGTCAGATTGGCATGGCTGGGATGCATGGGGATGGAACATCCTGGCTTCAGGAGCAGCCTGTGGTTTTCCCCACCCGGCTTTGTAGTCCTGCAGACCCAGAGGCTGTGTGCAAGCCAAGGGCTGCAGGCAGCTGGAAAATGATTCCTGGTAAAGCATTTATAAAGCTGTGTCTAGAAGCTCATCCATGGGGCTACTGTTAGGGCAGGATGAGATCCCTGTACCAAGGCAATAGATGCTCTTGCTTAGAAGAGGAGGGCAGAGCATTGCAGCTTTAGTGGTCCAGGAAGCTGTGACCTGGGTGGAAGCTGAGCTAGGTTGCATCTGCTCCAGCTGCCATAGAGCAGAAAGAGCCTTTGAAAGCCAGCACAGTTAGTCCACTGCACCCAGGAGACGTCTTAATCCTCTTTTCGTAAGATGCTTTGAGCTGTTTTAGATCCCAGGTGAGTCTTCCCTTATGAAGTGGACAAGTCCTGCTTCTTCTTGAAACCAGGAAAAAATGCACCATTGGATGTGGATTGGAAGCAGTGTTAGCCTGGACAGGTCAAGCAGCTTGGCTTTGTATTTCTTCCCGGTAAACTCCATCCTCTGGAGCCCTGTGTCCCGACTCATCAGCTTGATACACTCATTGGGCTGCTTAAATATGTCTTTGCTGCTAGGGATTTGGAGCAGTCTGGGAAATACAGAGTCTTCTTTTGTGAGTCTTCTCTTTCAATACAGAAAACCAGAGGGAAGGGGAATTCAATTAAAAAAAGGAGAATTATAGAAAAATGTTTAATTTTAGGTGTTAAGCAATAACAGAAACTTCAAAACATTTGCAGAGAAGTTATTCAGTTGAAAAGCTGTTTTCCTCAGTCACAAATACTTCATGTAATTCCAACCAGCTCTCCCTCTGAGGCAGAAAAGAAGCCAGGAGAAATAATATTTTCCAGCTGGAATAATTGTTGTTATTGTTTATTCTGCACTTTTCCAACTCCCTTGGGAATAGCAGAAAAGCTCTAAGGCTGGACTTTCTTCTACACCTTCGAAGTCTGTGCTCCAGGTGTTGAATGGTGCTGGCAGCAAGATGAGATGCTGCTTGGATCCCAGCAGCCCCCAACCATTCACTGTTGCCTATGCCAAGCTGGTAAAGGCATCTTTCAGTGCATCTAAGCACTGAAAGAGGGCTTAGAAAAGATGGACAAAATAGAGAGAAGGAAGTATAGGTTCTGTCTTCTAACTTAAGTTGAAGCTGTAGATGTCAAGGAGCATAGCTGAATGGTGTAGAGAGGTGGATAGTGAAGCATTCTGGTGCTTTTGCAATTTGCTGTCTAGTGGTGAAATCTCCAGTCAGCAGGTTTAAAAGAAATCATAAGGAAAAACACTATTGTTCCCTCTGCAATGATACTGTGGAACTCCCTACTGCTGGATCTAAAATGGAATGGGAAAAGGAAAGGACAAATTCATTGAAGACATCTCAATCTGCTGATGCTCAGGGGTTCAGGTGCCAGCCCCATCACAAATCCTGCCTTATGCTTACTTTGTTTCTTAAATGTTTTCTCAAGGTAGCTCCTAAGGATCACTGTAGGAAACACTGTCATAGAGGAATGGATTTATATCTTCCCTCGAATGGCATCTCCTGCACTGTTTAATGAAAATCATGCTCCAGGTTAAATCCCAGATTTTAGGAAAGCATTTCTAAGCCTTCTCAAGCTATTCCTTATCTGACAATAACTTGGTGAAGTCAAGAGGTTTATCCTCATAGAAAAGCTTAGAAAAATCCTGTATTCACATGGGGTATGTCTCCCTTTGGGGAACTTGGAAATTTCTACTCTGAAAACTGCATCACTGCATCCTTGGATCAAACTTCCATCCCAGCATCTTCCAGATCCAGAGCTAGAATCAGCCTATGGTGAATGTGAAGCCGCCATATAGTTTTTGAAGCGTGTGCATTGCTGTAGTGTTACTTACATGAATATATGGAGCTATTCAACTTGAAAACATCCCAGAAAGCCAAACTGGCTCTGGATGCAATGCTTGACACCAAACTTGACAGGGTTCTTAGAGGAGTAGCACAGAGTTTGAAGCCCTAATATGCCCCCCTACCTCCCTTTTTTCCCCTCTCTTTTTTTCTGAGATTAAAAAAATGCAAAACAAAACCACAAAATAACCTTAAGAAGTGAGAAAACAGAAGAGTTTTGGCTGGGTAAAAAAGTACGTATTTGTGCCAAGCCCTTTCCTGAGTGATCACTGCAGGGTGGGTCAGGCTGAGGTACGTTCGGAGATGCTGAAGCTGGTCCGTCACTGCAGGATGGCAAGTGAACCTTTATGTGGAAGGGACATACATAGGAGATGTATTTTGTTCTGTTCCATAAATCTAAACAGCCCTTGGTGTACAGCTAGCTTGTTAGCTCTCCACCACTCTTTGTGTTCCTGAAGGGAAAAGCCATGGGGCTGGCCTGACCAGCCCCATGCTCCTGGGTTTCGGTTGCTTCATCCAGCCTGGCAGAGCCATGTGTTTCTGCCCTGGGAGGAGAAAAGGGTGAGGTGTTGTCCTGTACATAGGAAAAGGGTGGTATTGGGGCTTTCTCCATCCAGTTTGTGTCCCAGCCTTGTGGTCACTCACACCTAACCCCCTCTCAGTTGGAGTACAAGAGTCTTCCACCAGTTGCAGACCTCTCTTGCTGCATTCAAGGCAACAGCCTGTGCTGGGAAAGGATGTGCACCATCACAGAACAGGCAGATACTATGTGCATTTTGTGCTGAGTACATCAGACATGCCTGGGATTTATGGAGGCAGGACCATGCAGCTGGAGAAAGGGGACTGGTGTGTGGTTGGTGAGAAAGGTAACACAAGGATTCTTTCATTGAGGTTCCCCTTCCTTCCATGTTCCTTTGTGCATCGGGGCTACCTCTACACAACCAACCGCCTCTTTTGTTAGTGTGTGGATTCATCTGTAGCAGTTTTGTGCCTTTGAACAGGTAAAGGAAAAAGAGTGAAACATTAAAGCTTCTTTTCCCACCTTAAAACCTGAACCAACCTGCCCGTTCTGAACCAGAGGCATGCATTGCGAATATCTACAGGGGAAAGGCTGTTTCTGCTCAACGTTTTGCCTCCAGAGTTTGGGAATTGAGCTTGTGCCACTAAAAGCAAGGAGTTTGCCCATTCATTTCCATGGCAGCTGGTTCAGGCCCTGAACCTCCTCATGATGGGAGGGAGTAGGTGAATCTTTTGCAAAACCATCTTTGCTCTGACCTGTTTAGAGGGTGTCTGGGTACAGGGGAATTAGTAACATGGAATTTGCAGCACTTGGACTGAAGAATCTTTCCTCTTTGTTCAGCTTTTCCTTATAACTACAATCTTCTTTTTTTCATAGAGTTTTTTAGGATAGACTTTGCTAGATTCTTGTTGCTTATCCAAAGAATGGACAAAAAAATCCCTGAGGTATTAATGAAGTTTTAGTTTGAATACCTCAGACTTAGTTAGGCATTGATTTTACAAGTGTTTCTTAAAATACAGGCATGAATCTGACAGAGGGGACATTTAGATTAGATATTAGGAAGAAGTACTTCGCCATGGTGAGGCCCTGGCGCAGGTTGCCAAGGGAAGCTGTGGCTGCTTCATTCCTGGACGGGGGCCTTGGAGCAACCTGCTCTACTGGAAGGTGTCCCTGCCTGTAGCAGTGTGTTGGAACTGGATGAGCTTTAAGGTCCCTTCAACTGAAACCAGCCTGGGATTCTGTGATAGAAACAATCCTGCTGAGTTAGAACAATGAGCTGTGTGAGGTTGCTGACCCAGGAGGCTGCCGGTGCAAGAGCTCTGGGGCTGTTTTCCCAGTGCTGTAGGAGCGACCTTGATAGAGATGTTTAATCTCAGTGATCTCCCTGGGGTGGGACAACATGTTCTTCCCACAGAGTGGGGAACTGCTGTTAGAGACTGGCTCGTAAGGAGGTAAACCCTTCCTGGAATTCCAGCATTTCTGTTTTTGCTTTCCTGGCTTTACGTTCAGCTTCCTGACAGACGATACGCTTGGATGGGAGGGAAGCAGGGGATGCCGCTTGGGTTCAGCCTCTACCCCGACCCCAAGGATGAGCCCCCCAAAGCCTGGCCCAAGACAGCCGCATCCTTTCCCCAAAGCCTGGCCCAAGACAGCCGCATCCTTCCCCCAAAGCCTGGCCCAAGACAGCCGCATCCTTCCCCCAAAGCCTGGCCCAAGACAGCCGCATCCTTCCCCCAAAGC